>JAULKR010206986.1:2043-16405 GCA_032356305.1 Prasiola linearis | reverse complement strand
CGGCCGGCGTGGCGCCCGAGTGGACCCGTCGGAGGAGCTGGTTGAGGTTGACGCCGACCCGGTTGATCTCCGACCGCGTCGCGTCGCGGTCGACCTTCTCGGCGAGCAGCGCGGTCTGCTTCCCCAGCATCCGGCGCCGCCCGAAGTCGGACACCGAGAGCCCCGTCGCCGCGGCCACCGCCCGGACGTCGGCGGCCTCAGCCTCGGTCACGAGCACCTGAATACGGACCGCGCGGACCTCCTCGGGGCGGCTCCGCGGACGCCCCCGGCGGCGCTTCGCCGGGGTCTCGGGGGCAGGGTCAGGGGTGGCGGTCTGCACGTCGGATCTGGATCGAGCATCGCCCACCGGGCGACTGCGAGGGGAGGGGGAGGCGTTCTTTTTCCTGTGTAGGAAAATCGATCTTGCCAAAAATGATGCGGCTTCTCTCGGAGCTCTCCAACGTAGAGGAGTCGAAACCCTGGACGGACCGCCACTCTGTGCAGGATGACTCCGAGACGTGGTAGGGAAGAGGGTGGTCTCGTGGGGTGGCGGAGGCGGCTCCGTTTCAGCACCTACCCGAGTGTGGGCTCCGCCGACTCGCGGGCGGGGCTCGTCGACCTGGACTCCCCGAACCGTCATGCCCCATCCGTCTCGGCGCACCCGCTTGTCTATCACCCGACGCTTGGCGCGGTCGGTCCGCATCCACGACGCCCCGTTCCGCCTAGCCCCGGTCGTGCTCTGGCGCGCGGTGCACGACGTGGTCCGGTGCCGAGACCTCCTGCCCTTGGACTCACCGATGGAAGGGGAGTCCCGCCTGACCGAGCTCTTGGCTTTCGCTCCCGCCGAAGGTCCCCCAGACTCAATCGCGGAGACGCCTCCCGACACGGCTCAGTCGGGCCTGGATCATCCCTCTGTTCGGCGGGGTCGCGTGGCCCTCGTCCTGACCATTTCGGTCGCCGCGGCCGTCCTCGTCTGGTCCGCACCAGCGGGTCCCGAGAGCGAGCGTTCGGCGGCAGTCTCAGCCGTCGAGGTCGTCGTCGACCGGGTACGGGCGGGGGCGTCTGTGCCGGGAGGTCCGGGTCGTCTGGACTCAGCCTCTCCGCTCCTCGCCGGCTCGCTCCTGGTCAGGGCACACCGCCACGACAAGGCGTCCTCAGACAGCCCGCGAGGTAGAGCGCCCAGCGAGGCGCAGCCCCTGCACCGGCGGACCAGAGTGCCACCTGGCCTCCCGGTCGGGGCGCCGGTGACCGGGCCGGTTAGTTCGGCCGTCGGCGCCCGTATCCATCCCGTCACGCGGAGGCGCCGCGCGCACGCGGGGACCGACTTCGCCGTCCCTCTCGGAACGCCAGTCCGGGCGACGGCCACCGGGCGCGTCCGGTCCGTCGGGCACCGGGCCGGGTACGGTCTCACGGTCGAGCTCGACCACCACGACCCGGCCGGGCTCCGGACCTCGACGCTCTACGCTCACCTCCGCGATGTCTCGGCGACGACCGCTGTCGGTGTTGTGGTGAACCGCGGCGAGGTCGTGGCCCGAAGCGGGGGGGTGGGACCGGGCGCCGGCCTCTCGACCGGCCCCCACGTTCACTACGAGGTTCGGCTCCACGGTGGCCCCTCCGGTTTCATAGCTGTGCGGCCGGATGCGTTCCGCGACCGCGTCCGGTCGTGGCGGGCCGGTGCGACACGACGCATGCAGCGTACGGGAGGCACCGACCGATGACGACGATGACCCCATTACCAAACGAGGGCGTCTTCCCAGAGGTCGAGCTCGAAGACTGCGAGCGGGCCGTGCTCCGCGTTCTCGTCCAAGACTCAGGTGCCGTCGATGGAAGACGGACTGAGGTCGCCCTCCAGACGCTCGCTGAGGCAGCTGACCTGTCCTCCGACGGTGCGGTACGCGACGCACTTCGGGTGCTCGCCGGGCGGGTAGTGACGCTCGGGGAGAGGAGAGACCGGTTCGGACCCCTCCTGTCCGAGGTCTGGACGGGCGAGGCGTCTCCGGGCGCAAAGCCGGTGTGCCGGTACACGCTCGGTCCGGTCGCGAGGCGCGGTCTCCGGGCGCTGGCTGCCGACACGCCTCTACGCGACCGGCTCGCAGGGTTCGGTCTCGCCCCGGCCCAGGTCGACCACGTTCTCAGCCTCCCCACTGACCGGGTCCAGCGCAACCTCTCCTACGTCGAGGGCGAGCTCGGACGGGGGCGCGAGGTCGCGTCGGTCGGGGCCTACACCTACCGGGCGGTCCTGGACGACTGGGCGGCGCTCGCCGACCGTGGGCGAAGGAAACGGGCGGCCCTGGTCCGAGCTCGCGCGGCCCGGACGTGGCGATCGCTGTTCGGACCGCCCGCCCTCGCAACCCGCCGGTCGAGAAAAGGGGGCGGTCATGTGGAAGCATCCTCCGGCGCCGACTCAGGTGGACCGCGTGTACAGGGCGACATCGAGGTCGGAACAGCAGAGAGCGGTTCCCAAGGGTTCACCTTGGCTCGGCTCGGAGCCGTCACCGTCCTGCTGGTCGCCCTCCTCGGCGGATGCGGAGGTGACGAGCCTCGCGACGAGTCGGAAACGGCCGTCATCGCGACCGTACCGGCGAGGGTCTCGCCGCTCTTGGGCGTGTGGGACCTTGCCGAGTCGTCTCCATCGTTTGGGGACTGCCACCAGGCGTCGATCGGGTTCCGATCCGACGGCCGGTACATGACCCGGAGCGGCGACCAGGTCGTCGTCGGTCGCTACGTCGCCGAGCGGTCCGTGGTCGGTGGGACCCCGGGGTTCCTCGTCGTGCAGCGCCCGGAGTCCCACAACGGCCGCCCCAACTGCCAGGGGGTCCCGGCCGCGACGTCGGTGGCGGCGAGCCCGCCGGACGCGTTCGTCGAGGTCTACACTTCCACCGACGGCCTGCCGGGTAGCCTGTCCAGGGGTCGGCGTCCCGACCGAGCACGAGGCTATTTCGGGGGCCAGTCCGAGGAGCCCGCCGCCGTCCTGGTCCGCCGCACGACGGGAGAGCCTTGACGGCATACGGTGGTTGGAAGCTCCGTCGCCGGGAGCCGCGGCGGGGGCCGCGCGTCGGAGGAAGTGGCGCGGCCCCGTACATTGACGCGGACGGCCCGATTTGACACCACCGCGAGGTCCGCCCCCCGATGACCGCCACGAGAGACAGCGCCCGATCAACGGAATCCAACGGCGGCCCGTCGTGGCTCACCACCGAGCCAGCCGAGACACGACGAACGACAACGCGGAGCTTCCGGCTCTCACCCGGTGAGTGCGACCGGATCGACCGGGCTGCGGCTGGGGTCGGAATGACGACGTCGGCTTACCTCCGCTCGCGCGTGCTCGGGCCGGGGCCGGATGTAGCCGCCTGGCGCCGAGCCTACGAGCTGCTCGTCGAGCTAGAGGCGGACGTGGCCGAGGGGCCGGTCGACGCTGAGCGCGTCCAGCGGGTCAAGCGCGAGTTCGAGGAGGTAGCACTCGCTGTCTTCCCTGACGAGGATTGATCGACCCGTTTGATGCTAGGGTGGGTGTGAGTGTCTCTTGGAGAACCCTGAAAGGGAGAAGACGCCGACGTCGTCGTTTAATAAGGTTTAGTACTGTTTAAGACGTTTGCGGTTTGCATCTCATTGCGCCCCAACGAGATGCAGGGTCAGAGGCACAAGTCTGTGGGGCGAAAGGCACAGACCTGTGGGCGTCGGGCACAGACCTGTGGGGCGAAAGGCACAGGTCTGTGGGGCAGTGGTACAGCTTAGTGGGGCCAAAGGCACAGGTCTGTGGGGTGGGCACGGGGAGACCCGAAACCGGCGATTTCGACAGCCTGGAGAGCGATATGATGAACCAGGCGAGAGAGCTCGGCCTTGAAGCACAGGTCTGTGGGGCGAAAGGCACAGATCTGTGGGGTAGATCATGTAATACGTTGCGTATTACAGCATTCAGGGCTACCATGCCTCTCCTGCTCCCCATCGTCGTCGTGGCCTCTCGGCGGCGGAGCTGCCCTTCCAATTCAGTGCCTGGACTGAGCGTGTCAGACGCCCCCCTCGAACTCAAGAAGCACGTCGGCGCCATCCACGTCAAGGGGGCGCTCACGCTCTTGCAGCGGAAGGCGGTCAACGCCCTCCTCTTCAACGCCTACCACGAGCTTCCGGACGACTCCGTGAAGGAGCACTCGATCCGGATCGTCGATCTCGCCCGTGCTCTCGGGTTTAACTCGAAAAACTTCGCCGCTCTCAAAGACACGCTCGGGGGTCTAGTCGAGACCAAGGTCGAGTGGAACGCGCTCGACCCGGAAGGCCGAGAGGAGTGGGGAGCGTCGACGCTCCTGGCCGGCGTGACCATGAAGGAGGGGTCGGGGATGTGCCGGTACGCGTACTACCCACCGCTGCGCCACCTGCTGTACAACCCGGCCGTCTACGCTCGAATCAACCTCGACATCCAGACCCGGTTCACGAGCCAGTACGCGCTCGCGCTCTACGAGAACTGCCTCCGGTTCGTGCGGACCGGCTCGACCGGGTGGCTCCCGGTCGCCGACTGGCGCGGGCTCCTAGGCGTCGGCGAGGGGCAGTACCCGGCGTACAAGGCGTTTCGCCAGCACGTGCTCTCGCCGGCGGTCCGGCAGGTCAACAGCGTCGGCCACATCGAGGTCGAGATGGAGACCCGCCGCGAGGGCCGCAAGATCGCCGACCTCCGGTTCCTCATCCGCCAAGGCGTCCCAACTGCACTCCTCGGCCCGCCCTCGGCCGAGGGCGTAGGAGGAGAGGAGGGAGGCGCGGCAGACAGCGGGCTCCAAGCTCGCCTCGCCGGGTTCGGGCTGACCGGCAAACAGGTCGAGCACGCTGAGACGCTTCCGGCCGACCGCGTCGAGCGGAACCTGACGTACGTGGAGACCCAGATCGGCCAGGGTACGAAGGTGGGCAAGCTCGGCGCCTACACCTACCGGGCCATCGTCGAGGACTGGGCCGGCGCGAACACCGCCGCTCGAAAAACGCAGGCATCGCTCTTCGACGGGGCGGGCGATAACGGTCCTGCGGAGGCTCAGCCTCCACCGTCCGTCGCCGCGCTCAAGGAGGCGGCCCGACAGGCCGAAGATGCTCGGGTTGCCGCTGCGCTTCGTCGCCTCGACGAGCGGATCGACGGGCTCGACGACGACGCCCGGAAGGCCCTAGACGTCGAGGCTGTCCACGTCCTCCGCGACCAGGCGTACAACGGGTGGCGCGACGTCGAGAAGTCGGTCGAAGGCGGTCGCACGGCCGATCTGGGACCGGCCCTGACCGGAGCGCTCCGGCTCGCCCAACGGGATGTCATGGCCGCCTGGCTCGACCGGGAGTAAGCGGCGCTTGGGCGCCCTGTCGTCAGACTCTCCGGCGGGCATGGGTAGGTTGATGCTCCAGTCTCTCGTCTCGATGACTCCGCTCCTCCTCGACCTTGCCGTGCTTTACCGTGCGCTCGCCTTCGGGGCCGATGGCGACCTCGACGCCCGCGAAACGGACGCGATGCGCGCGGCGCTGGAGGCATGGGTGCCCGGCCAGGATCCTGCGGGTGTGTCCCACGCCCTCCGCGAGGCGCAGCTCTCTGACCCCGGCGTTGTCGGGCTCGGGGTTCTCCTCGAGCGGATCGCGGGCCGCCTCGACGCCCAGGGACGGGCTCGAGTGGTGTCCGACCTCCGGCAGGTGGCGGAGGCCGACGGGCGGGTGACCGGGAACGAGCGCGATCTGGTCTGTCTGGTCGAGAGAGCTCTGGGAGGCACCTCGTAGGAAAACGGTCGCAACCCGGCGCCACGACCGGGGTGCTTTCGCTGGATTGACGCGCCGCCGTGCGGTTCTATCGTTGGACACCGAAGGCGCGTCGGCCTCGGGCACCGCGTTTCTCGTTGTCTCTCGCGCCTGTGGTCGAGACTACACCGTGACCACCTCCGGCTTCCGTTTGAACGGGTCCAGAACCCGCACGCCGCGACCGACAAAGTCCTTCACGTTGCGCGTCACGAGCACGCCGCCGTGCACGCGCGCCGACGCCGCGAAGGCCATGTCGTCCCGGTGCTTGTCCTTCTCACCTACGAGGCGACCCCACTCGGTGGCCACGTCCCGGTCGATCTCCACGACCCGCTGGCGGTACGCGGCCAAGACCGCATCGAGCGACCGTCCCAGCTCCATCGCTCGGCCCGCATCGCTCTTGGCCAGCTTAGCGATCCCCCGCCGCGCCTCGACGATCGTCATCACACTCAGCCGGAGGTTCGCGTCGTCCACGGTGCCGAGCCAGGCGCGCACGTTGGCGTGGCCCCGGGGACCTTTCTGTACCTCTCGAAAGACGTTCGTATCGAGCAGGTAGAGCACGGGCGAGGGGAAACGGACGTGCTCGAAAAATCGGGACTCGGGACCCAGTCATTCCAGACGAGGCTTGGTGAGGTCAGAGCGCGACCTCGCGGACGCCCGTGTCTTGGGGCTCCGTGCCGAACACCTCGTCGGGAAGCGCGAGCTCGCTCAGCATCCGCTTCAAGCTCTTCGCCGGGTACGGCCGTCCTCTCTTGGGGTAGACCTCGGCGTACTGGACGGCCGCTTCCGCGTCCGCCTTTGAGAGCGACGGGTAGGCCTTCACGGCCGCCTCGACCCCGCCGGCCTCGGCGAGCGCCGCGACAACGTGGACGGGCACCGCGGTTCCCTTTACGACAGGCTCCCCGCTCCCACCATCGTCCACCCGGCTCTTAATGCGGTCGAGCTCCGCCAGTCTGCGCTCGATCCGCCGGTCCACGTCCTCCACGTCGACTACGAAGACCCCTAGCGAAGCCTTCCCATCCCGAGGCCGTCGAACGGCCTTGTACAGCCTATGCCGTCCGGCCAATGTCAGCGTGTCCTCATGTCCATAGAGCGCGCCGAAGAACCGGACCTCCGTGCGCCCGAGCACACGCGTCGTGCGGCCCCGCACCATCCGGGTCCGCTTTTGTACCACGCCGCCATCGACGGCACGCTGGACCAGTTGCACGTCGCTGTTTGCGACGAAGGCGGCTTCTCTTGGGGTAAGGGTCATGAGAACGGAGAGGTGGCTCTAATTAAATCGTCCCAGACAGCGAATGTATTATAGGGAGATCCGTGATGGAGTTCAGTTTCACGATCCGACAGAGAGGCGTCACCCTACGGCCTCATCTTCTCTGAGACACACCCTGTACCGATGCCTGACACCTTCTTACAGCGCCTCCTGAACGAGGGGCACCTCCGAGACCTCGGCGAGGACCCGACGCGCTTCGACGCCCTCACGCTGGCGGTCCAGGATCTCTCTACCTCCCTCGGGACTGACGTAGGGAGGGGGCACATCATCCCGTTCACGATCGTTGCCCTCGATGAGGTCGCTCCTCTCACCGACCCAGTGTTCAAGCGTCTGGCATCGGCCATCGTCAAGCATTGGTCGACCTACGTCAACGTCTACAAAGGAGACCCGCCTCGCCAACTCCTCCGCATGGTCGCGCTTGCAGCCGTCCAGGACGCTGCCGCGTCAGATGACCGAGTTGCAGCGGCAGCATGGTATACCGCTGCCAATCGTCTCTCGGTCATTCCCACGGATCATGCGGTCGTGCTCTCGTTTGCGGAGGGCTTGGGCAGGGCAGCGGAGGCCAAGTCGACGGCCGTGTGGAAGCGTCCTGAAGCTGAACCGTCATTCCGAATGCCACCACGCGCTGATGCAGAAGCAGCTTCGATTAAAGGGTTTTCACTCCGAAAGGACTTTGTGGCAGCGGAAGTTCTCGAAGCACTGCGTACTGACGCGAGCGAGCTAAGTGCAACCGATTCTCGAACGGCCCAGAAGACGAACGACCCGGAAGCATGGGTCAATGCCGTAGCGCCGGAACTGGCTGCGGCAATCTCAAAGGCGGTCGGGGGCGGAGTCAGCGTCTTGATCGAACGTCTTAACGAGGCCGGTCTAGTCTCGACGAGCGGCATGAAAGAATTCGCATCGAGCGTAGGAGATAAGGTGCGCGAAGCTCTCGCCGAAGCTCAACAGTCCTGGGCTGGTCGAGACCTTCGATCCGATCTCCTCTGGTGGCGCCAGTCGCTCTACTCGCCCTCGCTCCGAGGCAGCTACCGGGACCTCGATCCGCGCCGCGCGGCCATCGCGATGGCCGCCGACCTTCATGCCCTCGTGCCCGACTTCGCGCCTCTCAGCGTTGAGTTTGTGCTGCGGGAGACCGTACGAGCGTGCGAGCTAGACGAGACGCTTACCCTCTCAGACGTTGTGGAGGAGGCTCATGCCCATCGAGACCTTTGGGCCGAGTCCTACCAAGCGGAGGCTCCAGAAGAAGTTCGTCGGGCTCCCGCTCTCACAGCCGCCCTTGCAGGCGACGGCACTCCCGCCGACTGGCTCGGTCCGCTCGCGAGTGAAACCCTCCCCATCGCGGAAGTCGCCGTCTGGACGTTCCGAGAGCTTCAAGCTGCACGCCTCGCCTCTCACACCTGATGTCCGACCCGCCCACCTCCGCTGCGAAATGCCCTCAGGAGCATTGCCAGTTTCCAATGTTCGACTGCGCACGTGGCATCGAGCCTGCGTCGGACTGCCCTGCGCTGCGTGGAGCGCCGACCGAGGCGAAGCCAGTCGCAACGCGCCCTCAGAGTGACCTCCCGTGGTCCGGGGCCGCGCTTGGCAGTGCCGATGTGTCTCTGATCACGGCATTCGGACGCCCTCGCATCATCGGCCTCGTAGGCTTGGAGAACGCGGGGAAGACCACGACTCTCGCCACCCTTTACCTGCTTCTGAGTCGCGGGTACGAGCTGGAAGACCGTGTGTTCGCCGGGTCTGTCACCCTTCAGGGCTGGGAGGCCCTGGCATCGCCCATGCGGCTACCTCCCTCCGGGTCGGGCGTCGGGTTTCCAGATCACACCACCAGCACCGACCGGCAGCCGGGACTGTTGCACCTTGCATTTCGGCGGCCGAATGGGGCGCGAGACGATGTGCTCTTTGCCGACGCACCCGGCGAGTGGTTCCGTGAGTGGGCGGACCAAGCCGACTCGAAGACGGCCGCAGGCGCGCGATGGCTCGTGCGTCAAGCCGATGCTCTCGCCGTCCTCAACGACAGCGAGGCGCTCGCTGGGCCGGACCGCGGCACGTATCGCTCGCAGCAATCTCGCCTGATCGGGCGGATGGGTGATGCAGCGGATGAACGGCCCTTCGTCGTCGTCTGGGCAAAGTCCGACGT
Organism: Prasiola linearis; assembly: GCA_032356305.1. Classification (NCBI taxonomy): domain Eukaryota; kingdom Viridiplantae; phylum Chlorophyta; class Trebouxiophyceae; order Prasiolales; family Prasiolaceae; genus Prasiola; species Prasiola linearis. The sequence goes on along the minus strand of JAULKR010206986.1, from coordinate 7,274 downwards.
GAAGGTGGCACCGGGACTTCGGAAGCAGCTCGCCCGTCAGGCGAGTCGGTTTCTACCGAACAGCACGACGTTTGATGTCACGGCTCGCCCTGAGAAATGGGACGAGGCGTCAGTGCGGAGCTTCCTGAAGCTCTTCGAGACTCTGCTCGATGCGCCTCTCACGAAGCCCGCCCGCCTCCATATCCCATCACTGCATCCCGCAGACCCTCTCCTCTCGTTTCGCGGTCACGCCCACTCCTGATGAGTGATTCCACACAACCCGCTCGAAGCGTGCTCATCTTTGGCGGCGCCAACACGGGAAAGACCGTCTACGTGATCCAGCTTTACGGGCGCCTCGCCGACGAGAACGCTCGTCTGAAGCTCCGATACCAGCCCCACGACCTTTCGCTGATCGTGGCAGGATTCGACCGGCTCAGCAACGGCCTCCCACCCGAGCACACCACCACGGGTGCAAACGCGGACGTGACGCTGCCCGTGACCGGGCCAGATGGGCGGGCGTTCGACATCGTCTACCCGGACTACGCAGGTGAGCAGGTCGATGACATGGTCAATAAGCGCCAAGTCACTGCGGAGTGGAGGTCTCGGGTCCTAGCGGCTCCCACGTGGCTCGTGTTCCTCCGACTCGATCACATCCCCGACCCCAAGGATGTCGTGACCTCGCCCCCAGCCTCTGACGCCCCAGCAGCCAAAGGAGGACCGTCCACGCCGTCTGCTCTCGGGGACCAAGCCGAGACGGTGGAGGCCTTGCAGCTCCTCCTTCACGTTGCGGGCGTCGGGTCCATCGAGCCTGTTCGGCAGCCCGTCCTAGCGGTCGTCCTCTCGTGCTGGGACGAACTCTCGATCCCAGAGGGGACGTCTCCTCAGTCGGTTCTCAGAGAACGTTTCCCACTCGTGGAAGCCTTCATCCGCTCGAACTGGCATCCCTCCCACACTATCGTATATGGGCTCTCGGCCCAGGGGAAACCTCTCCAGCCTGACGCCCCCGACAATGAATTCATCGATCAGGGACCGGAGTCAATGGGGTATGTCGTGTGCCCCGACGGATCGCACGACGCCGACCTCACCCTCCTGCTCCACGACGCGCTGGACCGAACGCCCTCGGACGAATGAGTAGCGTCCACCATGCGCTCTTCGGGGACGCGAACGGACGGCACGGCGTGATTGCGTGCAGCCGAGATGTCGACCCGCTTGTTGAGGCCATCCGAGCGCGGTCCGACCTCGCCCCGGACCGGCCTGCCCACGTCTCCTGGACGGCATACACGACGGGCATCCGGATCGAGGACGTGTTCGCCGTGATGCGTACGATCCCTGCAGTCGAGGCGTCGCGACCTGGGATGGTGCTGACTCACGCGGCGTTCCTTCCCATCGAGGAGGCGGTCGCCCTCGACGACCTGGGAAGGCTGCTGTCCGTTCTCCCTGAGATACCCCGTCGAGACGCGGTACTCGTCCCAACAGAGCTGGGGGCTCCATCCTTCCCGGTAGAGATCCCTACTGACCTTCACGAGGCCCTCTTGAATGCCGTTGTGACGGTCGATCCGTCTCAGCCAGTGGGGTGGCTCGGCCCCGAGAGGTTTGAAGACGCCGCCCGCGCGATGTGGTCCCTTCTGGCATCCGATGAGCGGGCCGCGTTCTCGCTCAGCTTCGCGTTCAACCCGAGGAGCATTCTCACGGGAGCAGAGTCGGGACTCGCGCTGGTCAGGACCCCCAGAACACTCCGGGACCGCTGGGCCAGTCATGTGATCATCGACCCTCTAGATCCCCCTGAGGTGACTCCTTCGCCGACCGTCGCAGCTCTTCTTGGACGCGAGGGCGGACAAGAGGTCCGCGCCGTCATGGACGCGCTCGGTTTGGTACGCCCCGCCCTCAGAGACCACGCGGTCCTGGAAGTCGCGGCGTCGTACCTCTCTGCGTTCGAGCGTGAGCAGACGCTTCCTGTTGCGGTGCAGACCCTCGCCAGAGCCATTGGGAAATTGGCTCCGACTCCCACTCATGGCACACCCCTCAAAACCCGCATCGCGTCGGCGCTCGCCGACGGTACTCAGTCTGCAGAGGACATCCTCGGTCTTCGAAATTTGGACCTGACGCCCTTCCCAGATGGAGGCAACGTGCTGAACAGGGCTGCGACATCGTGGACGGCCGGCGCCCTCTCAGACTCGCCGAGTCGCGCCGGATCGGACGGGGGGGTCTTGAAAGAAGGACTAGACGCAGATGCACCCTCTGAGTGGGCACGAGCGATCCAGAAGGCGGTAAAAAGCGCGCTCCGCTCCTGGAAGCAGAGCTATGCAGCCCCGGTGTGGCGCTGGTGGACGGAGGAGGCCAGCTTGGTCGAGGAGGTGATGGCTCGGGCGCGACCGGCTGCGTCGGTCGAGCAAGACCTCGTCCACTCGGCTCCCGATGACCTGCCACATCCAGACCGACTTCGGGCGAGCGCTCGCCAGCATGGGATGCTCTTCCTTCACGCACACGCCGTCTCCTTCGAGATGTCGACGGCCGACGCGTTTGCCACTCAACTCGCCGCTGACCCGGAGGGTATGGACCCCCGCGCGTTCGAGCACATCGCCGAGCGTGTAGGCGACCTGGAAACGGTTCTTGCAGCGGTTGGCACACCCGAGCACCAGCATATCGTCGATCTGGCGGGCGCCGCAGTGGCATCCAGCCCTGATGCTCTGTCTGGGCTGGACGCTTCCAAGGCGGGCTGGCGCGTGGTGTGGGCGAGCGCAGTCGAGCACGGTGCGGAGGTGTGGCGCGGCGTACCAGCCCCCATAGAGCAGCGGGACGCTCTGTTCGAGCAGGACGACGAATCAACCTGGGCGCTCCTCGCAGCGATCGCGGATACGGAGTTCGCGAACCTCCTGGAGCACCCCGATCGTCGGCATCTCTGGAAACGCCTCCCATCGGACGTGCGAGCGAAGTTTGTCAGTGCTACGGCCCACGCCTGGGTCGAACGCTTCCGGACAAATGGTGACGTGGAATGGAATCTCGAACGCGAGCTGGCGGCAGCCGTCTTCGACCCAGCGCACAACGAGACGCTATTCGACCCGAATCGCCCCGGAGTCGTACGGCTCGCTGTTGAAGCATTTGGGCGATCTCCAACTCTCGATCAATCGGCATTTTCCAGTTGGATTGAGCGACTCGCGAAAGGCCCCCGTCTGTCGAAGTCAGACGCCGTCCTCTTGGGCTCGCTCGTTGAGCAAAAAAACTGGAAACGAGCCGCAAGCCGCATTTTCAATAAGGCGGAGTGGGGACGTCGGGACTTCTGGGATGCGGTCGCTCAATTCTCCTCGCTCCTTAGCTTCTTGCAGTGGGGGCTCTTCCAATTCAAGAGCGGACGACACGAGGTCAGCGAGAGTGATTGGTGGTCGCTATTGGAGGAGGTCACGGTCGATCTGTTGGACACAGCTTCGGATTTGGAATACGTCTGGGAGAAAGCAGGGGGTAAGGTCGCCGATCTGAAATCCTCTGGGACCGGGAAAAGCCGATCCAAGCACGCCGTGTCGCTCGTCCGGAAAGGGAAAGGCGTGCGCGCCCGCGAGTTTTTGGATGCGCTCCAGGCGGAATACTCATCGAACAACAACTTGGAAATCCTTGCCCACCTCGGCCGCTCGGTCGGCATCCTCCCTCGCGTACGCTAAAATGTCCACTTCATCCCACGCCGACATCGTTGCGCTGACGGCCCTCGACGTAGAGTACGCCGCCGTCCGCGTGCACCTCACAGACCTCCGCCGCGAGCCCTACAAGGGGACGCAATACGAGGTCGGTCGCCTCGGGGAGCGCGGCCCGTCGGTTGCCATTGTCGAAATCGGGGCGGGCAACGTCGGGGCGGCCATCGAGGCCGAGCGGGCGATCTCACGCTTCCAGCCGTCTCTCCTCCTCTTCGTAGGCGTTGCAGGAGGATTGAAAGACGCTCAGATCGGCGACATCGTCGTCGGTACCAAAGCCTACGGGTACGACACGGGGAAAGACAAGGAGACGCTGCTCTCTAGGCCGGATGTCGCCATCGCTTCCTACGCCCTGGAGCAACTCGCCCGTGCCGTCAGGCAAGACGCCCAGTGGCTCGCCCGACGTCCGGTTACACGCTTCGACTCGAAAGACGCCTTCGACGCTTTTGTGGGACCCATCGCAGCAGGGGAGAAGGTGGTTGCCAGCTCAAAGTCGAGCACGTATGCGTTGATCCAGAAGAACTTCAGCGATGCGCTCGCCGTCGAGATGGAGGCCATCGGGATGCTCCGCGCGGCGAGGGCAAACGCGGGCCTCGATCGGACTGCCGATCGTGACGTCGAACGTCCGCGGCATCTCCGACCTCGTAGACGACAAAGCGGCATCCGATGAAGCGGGATCTCAAACCGTCGCGTCTGCGAGTGCCGCGGCATTCGCCGCCGAACTGATCGCACAGTGGGCTAAACAGGCCCCGACCCCGCTGACCCTAACAGCTACGAAGGAGGGTGTCCCAGCTCCTGTCTCTGCCGATTTCTGGTCCAGTATGGAGCAGGTCGCGGCTTCTCTCTACGAGACTGGACCCCAGCACGACAGCCTCTGGTCGCGAGCCGGTGGGAATGTCGGCTCGCTGGACCTGTCAGGGAGCGGCCGAGCCATGTGGCATCGCGCCATTCGGAGGCTCCAAAACGGTGGGGGAGGTACGACGGCGTCTCGGCTTGTCTCAGTCATGCAAGAGGACTACTCCGATCATCTTGGTGTCCAGGCACTCAGCGAACAGCACTCGACCGTCTGAGCCAGCGTCACCCGTCATACGGCACGTCCAATCGCGCTGCCGCTTGCTCTTTCGCCCGCTCTCCCCGTCGGTCGTACCCCGCCGTCGTGGCCGGGCTTGCGTGCCCTGCTAGCTGCTGCGCGACAGAGAGATCGGCACCCTCGTCGAGCAGGTCTCCGACGTAGCTTCGCCGGAGGTCATGGGGGCTGAACGCGGCTACGCTCGCCTGGGCCGCCCGAGTCTTGAGCACGTGGTAGACGGCCTGCCCCGTCAGAGCGCCGGCGTCGCGGTCCAGTCGTCCACCGCGTCGCGCCCGTACGAACAGAGCCGTGACCTTATGTATAGGCGAGGGCAGAGGAGCCTCGCTCTCCTCGGCACGGACATGGATCGGTTCGACACCCGACCCGACCGACATCAAGCGCACCGGGAGGTAGTCTCGGAGGGCGTGGAACGCGCCGGGTGGGATGGGTACCACGCGCGTCTTGTTGCCCTTGCCTCGCACAACGACCCGGCGCTGGACCAG
>JAULKR010206875.1:0-16406 GCA_032356305.1 Prasiola linearis | reverse complement strand
GTAGGGCTGTCGGTGGCCGGACGCATCGACTGCAACGTCTGAGTGAACGGACGTGACGGCCCGGAGAGACGGGCACCTATGAGTTTCACGAGAGCCAGCGTCATGTCCTACATCACCCAGTCCGAGATCGAGACGGCGTTCGGTGAGCTGGAAATCGCCGAGCTCGCGGATCGTAGCGCAAACGGGTTTGCGGATGCGCATGTCGTCGAGGCAGCTATCGACCGCGCGACAGGGCTGATCGACAGCTACCTGCGCTCGCGCTTCACCCTGCCGCTGACCAGCGTGCCCGACCTCGTCCGCGAGATCGCTCTTTCGTTGAGCCGACATTTCCTCGCGACCGGTGAAGCGACCGACCGCACGAAGGACGATTACAAGCAGGCCCTCGCCTGGCTGAAGGACATCCGCGACGGAAAGATGGATGTCGGCCTCGACGCGACCGACACGGCCGTCGCGCCAACTGCCGGTGGTGCCGAGTTTTCCCATGGAGGCGGGGCCTTCGATGCCGAAGCGCTCGCCGAGTTCGGGTGGAAACGATGAGCCTGAAATACGATCTGCAGCTCGAGGGCATGCGCGAGGCCAAGGGTGCCTTCGCGGCCCTGCTCGATCACGGCCGCGATCTCTCCCCGCTCGCCGATGCCATGGGAAACAGCCTCGCCAACAGCGCGGTGCACCGCCTTGCGGTCACCAACGTCTCGCCCGACGGCAAGCCCTGGCCGACCAGTGCCCGCGCCCGGGCGCGCGGCGGGCGCACCCAGTACGACCGGGGCGCGGGCGGACTGGCGGGCTCGATCACCCACGAGGTCGGCGCGCGCGGGGCCGCCACCCAGATCGGGTCGAACAAGCCCTACGCCGCCATGCGCCAGTTCGGCGGGACCATCCGGCCCCGCAAGGCGGGCGGGTTCCTCGTGTTCGAGGCCTATAATGACGAGGGCGAGCTGCAGAAGTTCTTCGTCCGCTCGGTCACCCAGCCAGCGCGCCCCTATCTCGGCGTCTCCTCCGACGATGCCGACGAGCTTTCCGGGCTGGCGCTCGATTACTTCAACGTGGCCTTCGCCGAAGGGAGCGGATGATGAATGATCTCGCCTTCACCGATCCGCTCGGGGCCGTCGAGGTGGCGATCGAGGAGCGCCTGAAGGAGGTGTTCGGCTGGAATGCCGGGGCGCGGCTGCTGAAGCAGATCCAATCGACCGAGTTTCCCTTCGACAAGGGAACCGAGAGTGTCACCCAGATCGCCCCGCCTGGCGCGTATATCGTGCCCCTCGTCGCGCGACCTGGCCAGATGCCCGGCACGTACGACCAGCAATGGGCGGTCTACGCCGTCGCCAGCCGCCCGACATCGACGGCACGGGGCCGGGGCGGCGCGGGCGCCTACGGCATCGGAGCCTACGAGATCGCCTATCGCGCGGCGGATGCGCTCCAAGATTTCAAGCCACCCGTCGAGACGGCCGATTATCTGACTGTCCTGGGGATCGAGAACCTCTCCGGCCTCACTCTGACCAGGAAATCGATGTCGGTCTTCGCGGTCACGCTGTCCGGCGCGATCAAGGCATGCTTCGAGCCGATCGTCGAGGACGGTAAGCTGACCGAACTCTACATCGGCTTCGCCCCGAAGATCGGGGCCGACCATGAGGACGACTACATCCTGGTGAACGGCGAGGACGCGGCCGCCGGGCGCGCCGCGCTGGACGATGCGCCATGAGCGACAGCCGCACCCGCGCGGAAGTATCCGAGCTGTCGCGCCTGGTGGCGAACATGATCCGGACGGGCAAGGTCTTCGAGATCGACTTCGAGCGCCCGCATCCGCGGGTGCGCGTCTCGGACGAGACGTGGGAGACGGACTGGTTGCCGTGGCTCGAAGAGCGCGCCCACGAGGAGGCGACCTGGTCGCCGCCCCGGGTCGGCGAGCGCGTCCTCCTTCTCGCTCCGGGCGGCGATCCCGACCAGGCGGTCATCCTGACGGGCCTGCCCTGCGAGGATCATCCGGTACCGGCCAGGGAAGAGAAGCAGTCCATGCGCCGCTTCGACGACGGGGCCTTCATGCGCCATGACAGCGAGACGCATCTCTGGGAGTTCGAGTTGCCGCCCGAGGGCACGTTCCGGATCACGGTCGGGTCGAGCGTGCTGGAGATGGATGCGGCCGGGTTCCGCCTGCGCGGTCCCCGCTTCGACTGGAAGGATACCTGATGACCGATACATCCGGAGGCGGCCCCGACTACACCGCCGCCCTGGCCGCCATAGCCAGCACCATCACCGCCGCCACGACCAGCAACGTCGCGCTGGCGGCGGCGGTGACCGCCCATGGCAATGCCGGCAACGCGAAGCTCGATCTCGTCATCGCCGAGTTGAAGGCGATCAGGCGCTGTCTCTGCGATACGTCGGGCGCACCGGAGACGGTGGCGATGCGCGAACTGGCCTTGCGCTTTCCGGATCTGCCCCCGGCGGAGAAGTGGGCCAGGTTCGGCGACCTGGTCGCCGCCGAGGTCGCCGCCCGGGAGGCTGCCGCCAATGCCTGACATCACGCGCATCGGCGACCTGTGTACCGGCCATGACGGCTATCCATCCCGGCCCAGCGTCACCGGCGCGCGCAGTTTCTTCGTCAACGGCATCCCCGCCCACCGGGTCGGGGATCTCTGGGTCACCCATCGATCGGGCAGCGGCGGCGCCCATGGCGGCATCCTCGCCGCCGGTTCCGCGTCCTTCTTCGTCGAAGGCCGCGCCGTCGGCCGCATCGGCGATCCGGTCGATTGCGGTTCCCTCGTCGCCACCGGCGATCCCTCTTTCATCGTCCACAACTAGGAGGCCCTCATGGCCATTTCGAAGACCGCAAGAACCACCGTCAAAGGCCCCGTCGAGCACGATTACAAGGTCGTGATTCCCGGCTGGGTCTCGGGCGCCTATCGCAAGAAGGGCGACAGGATCGCCCTGACCGAGGCCGCCGCGACCTACGAGGTACTCGGCGGCAAGCTCGAGCCGATGAAGGTCTCGCGGCCCTCGCGCTCGAAGGCGAAGGATCCCGAGCCGTCCAAGTCTGCCGAGGACTGATCGCACCATGACCGGCATGAACCGCGAGAGCGGGCTTGCCCTCGCGGGCGAGGCGCACCTGATCCAGTCCATCGGCGTCCTGCTGTCGACGCCTACGGGCACCCGGATCATGCGCCGCGCCTACGGCTTCGACCACGACCTGCTCGATGCGCCGCTGACGCCGGTGACCCTGATCGAGATCTTCGTCGCCGCCGCCGAGGCCATCCGCCGATGGGAGCCGCGCCTGACCCTGCGCCGCGTCCGGCTCGACGAGGCCCGGGCCGACGGGTCGGCCACCCTCACGCTCTGGGGCGACGTCGATCCCGATTCCCCCACGGGCGGCACGCGCGTTCCGGTCGAGCTGGTCGTGCCGCTGCGCCCTCCCAACGACAAACCGGTGACCCCATGACCGCCTTCGCCGCCATCGACCTCTCGCGCCTCGCCCCGCCCGACGTGGTCGCCCCGCTCGATTACGAGACGATCCTGCAATCGATCCTCGACCGGTTCGCCGCCCGGGCAGCCGGGGCGGGGATCGAGTACGACACCTTCATCGAGAGCGACCCGGCGGTCATCCTGCTGCAGGCGGCCGCCTACGAGGTGCTGCTCAACCGCGCCACCTCGAACGACGATGCCAGGGCGCTGATGCTGGCCTTCGCGACCCATGCGGATCTCGATCATCTCGCCGCGAACATGGGCGTCGCGCGCCGGATGCTCGACCCCGGCGATCCGGACGCCTTGCCTCCCGTCCCGCCCGTGATGGAGGGCGATGCGGATCTGCGCCAGCGCGTCCAGCTCGCCCCCGAAGCCTTCACCAATGCGGGGACGGCGGCCGCCTACATCTACCATGCGCTGGAGGTGGACGGCGTGCTCGACGCCAGCGCCGACAGCCCCGCCCCCGGCGACGTGGTCGTGACGGTGCTCGGCGCGGGGCAGGCGACGCCGACCGCCCTGGTCGAGGCGGTCCGCGCGCGCCTGCTCGACGAGGACATTCGCCAGCTGACCGACAACGTCACGGTCGCGCCGGCCGCCATCGTGCACTGGCAGGTGGACGCGGCGCTGACGCTCTATCCCGGCCCCGCCGCCGCCGTCGTCCTCGCCGCCGCCCGCACGCGGCTCGACGCGCTGCTGGCCCGGATCGACAAGCTGGGCCACGACGTCACCCGGTCGGCGATCATGGCCGCGCTGCATGTCGAGGGGGTCCAGAACATCGTCCTGGTCGCCCCGGCCGCCGACCTGGTCGTCGGGCCTGGCGAGGCCGCCGTCTGCGACTCGATCGCCCTCGAAGAGGCCGGACGCGATGTCTGACCGGCCCACCCTGATGCCGCCCTCGGCGACGCCCCTGATGCGGGCGCTCGATCTCGCCATCCGCCCCGCCTTCCACGACATCCCCCACGTCCTGCGCCGGCTCCACGATCCCGAATGCTGCCCGCCCGAGGCCCTCGCCCATCTCGCCTGGGCCTGGTCGGTCGATGTCTGGAACGATGCCTGGCCCGACGTCGTCAAGCGCCGGGTGATCGCGGGCAGCCTCGACATCCACCGCGTCAAGGGGTCGGTCGGATCGGTGAAGCGCGCCCTCGCCACCGTCGCCGTCGACAGCGAACTCGTGGAGTGGCATGACCTTCCGACCGCGCCGCCCCATACCTTCACGGCGATCCTGACCCCGACGGTCGACATCCTCTCGAAGACGAGCGGCGTTCTGTTCCACGACGCCCTGATCGACGAGATCAAGCGGGTGATCGATGCGACCAAGCCGCTGCGCTCGCACTACCTCGTGCGCGTGCGGCCCCGGGCGGGAATGACGCTCGGCGTCGCGGGGGGCATGGCGTGCCGGACGCGGATCGCGGCGCACGGCGCGGTGCCGCTGCCGCGCTACGCCGCCCGCCAGCCGCTGGGCATCGCCCTGGGCGCCGCGATGCAGGACACGATGACCGCCTCCGCGACCCCGCCCCTGCCCCGGTACGCGGCCCGGAAGGCCTTCCGGATTACGGCAGGCGCGCGGATGATCCAGAACATCACCATGAACATGACCGCCGTATCCCCATGACGACCCTGTCCCTCGAGCTGCAGCCCGCCTTCACGCAGGTGGGGCTGGATGCGCTCCTGAACGCCCGGGCCGACGGGGTCTCCGGCCGGATCACCCATCTCGCCTTCGGCGATGGGGGTGCGTCCGGTTACGCGCCCCAGGGCACCGAGACGGCCCTGCGCCGCGAACGCGAGCGGGTGCCGATCACCTTCTCGATGCGCGACGGTCCCGGCTCCTTCGTCGTGCGCGGCACGGGCGCCCCGTCGCAGATCGAATACTGGGTGCGCGAGGTCGGGATCATTCTCGAGGACGGCACCCTGCTCGCGGTCTGGTCCGATCCGAGCCGCTCCATCACGGGACGTGGCCCCGGTGCCGAGCTGGGCTTCGACATCAAGCTCGTGCTCGATGCCCTGCCCGGCGACGCGATCGAGATCGTCGTCACGCCGGGCGGGGACCGCACGCTCGAGGCGCTGGCCGCCCAGGTCGCCGTCCAGGCGCGCATGCTCGAACACGCCGCGCGCGGGAAGGGGGACGAGATGATCCTCTCCCGGACCGTCGAAAGCCAGCGCGGGCGGGTCGCGGCGCTGATGCAGGCCGTGTCCCGGAGCCGCAGGGAAGCCCAGGCCAACGGCATCCGGTACCGCGAGGATCGCCGGTCGGCCCTGACGCTGGCCGCCGCGCAGACCGCCGCTTTCGCCGCGCAGCTCAACCACATGATCATTCTGACGACAGGAGCGAACGCATGAACTCTCTCGAGGAAACCCTTGCCCAGGCCAACCTCAACATGGCCAGCGCCACCGGGGCGTTGAACGACGTCAACAGTCGGATCGCGGCGGTGCAGACCGCCGGTACCGCCGCGATCGCGTCGCTGGCCGCGTCGATGATCCACACCGTGCATCTCGATCCCGCGTCCGGCGACGACACCGCCGACGGGTCGGAGACCGCGCCCCTGCTGACCCTGACCGAAGTGCAGCGCCGGACGCCCATGGGCGGGCTGGCCTTCGTCCGCCTGCATGGCGACCTGATCTTCACGCAGGACGCCCAGATCTACTCGACCATGATCATCCAGCCGGCCGACGGCGTGCACCTGCCGCGCGTCGCCGCCTCCGGCGCCTATCTCCACGCCAATGGTCGGGTGTTCTCCTACGGCTTCCACGTGCGACCGGGCGGCAACATCGTGATGCGCGGCATCCAGGTCGGGCTGGCGCAGTGGAGCAGCGGCGGCCTGGTCGGGCACGGGGCCAGCCTCTTCAAGCATTACAACGACCAGTATTACACCGACGCCCATATCGGCTTCGTCGAGTGCGAGTTCGATCCCGGGGCCAATCCGGTGGGGGCGATCAACAGCCTGCCCCTCTCCTCCCTGCGCGTGCTGCTGCCCGTCGAGAACGCCTCCATGCTGGGCCGCTGGTCGCACTACGCGACGTCCACGAGCGGCACCGATCCGCTCACCGTGCGCCAGCTCACCACCGACCTCACCCTGATCTAAGGAACCACCCTCATGCAGATCCTAGCCACGGGCGTCGTCACGGACGAGAACGGCGCCATCCACCGCGACTGGGCCGTCGAGGCCCTCGTCGCCAAGGGTATCGCCGCAGCCGCCTGGGCGCCGAACGCGAAGGCCTGGGCGATGGCCGCCGTCGCGGTCTCCGCGAACGGGTATCGCCGCCGCCTGTCCAGCGCCGAGACCCACGGCGCCGACGTGACCCCCGAGCGGGTCATCGTCTGGCAGCGCAAGGCCGCGCTGGCGACCGGCGACCGCGCCGCGATCCCCGGCGCGCTGAAGGCGCTGCTGGAGCGCGAGGCGACCGCGAAGGGCCGGACGCTCGACGAGCTCCTCGACGTGATCGAGGCGAAGGCCGGGGCGCTCGACCAGGCATCCCTGCTGATCGACGCGTTGCAGGCCGAGGCCGAGGCCGCCATCGCCTCGCTGCCGACCGACGACGCGCTGCCCGGGTCGCTGGTCACCCTCCTGGGCCTTCTCGACGAAGAGGCGACCGCCGCCTTCGCCGATCTCCGGAAAGGATCCTGAACCCATGCCCGAACAGTTCCTTCATGGCGTCGAGGTCGTCGAGATCGACACCGGCATCCGCGCCATCCGCACCCCCAAATCCTCCATCATCGCCTTCGTCGGCACCGCGCCCGATGCCGATGACGACGCGTTCCCGCCGAACGTGCCGGTGCTGGTCGACAGCCCGTCCAAGGCCGCGCTGCTCGGCGCGAGCGGAACCCTGCCCGATGCCTGGCAGGCCGCCTACAACCAGGGCACGGGCCTGTCGGTGATGATCCGGGTCGGCGGCGGGGGCGACATCGCCGCCCAGCTGTCGCTGGTCGTCGGGGACGAGGCGCTGCAGACCGGCGTCTACGCCATCCTCACCGCCTCGTCGGTGCTCGGCGTCATGCCCCGCATCCTCGCCGCGCCCGGCTTCACCGGCCAGCGCCCGGAAGGCAGCGCCAACCCGGTCGGCGCGGCGCTCAAGGGCATCGCCGAGAAGATGCGCGCCATCGTCGTCGTCGACGGTCCGAACACCACCGAGGCCGATGCCATCGCGGCCCGCAACGACTACGGATCCGACCGCGTCTTCCTCGTCGATCCCGCCGTGCGGGTGTTCGAGGGCGGCGCCACGGTCGCCAAGCCGGCCAGCGCCTACGTCGCCGGGCTGATCTCCAGGCGCGATCACGAGAAGGGCTTCTGGTGGTCGCCGTCGAACCAGATCATCAACGGGATCACCGGCGTCTCGCGCCCCGTCTCGTTCGGCCTGTCCGCTCCGGACACCCAGGCGAACCGCCTCAACGAGAACGAGATCGCGACGATCGTCCATCGCGACGGCTATCGCCTCTGGGGCAACCGCACCACGGCCACCGATCCGAACTGGGCGTTCCTCAACGTCCGGCGCACGGCCGACATGATCTACGAGGCGATCGACGAGGCGTTCCTCTTCGCGATGGATCGCCCGATCTCGAAGCAGACGGTGAACACGATCAGGGACAGCGTGGACGCCTACCTGCGCCACCTGACGGCCGTCGGCGCGATCCACGGCGGGCGGGCCTATCTCGATCCCGAGCTGAACACCGAGGCGAGCCTGAAGGCGGGCAAGCTGTACATCGATTTCGACATCGAGCCGCCCGCGCCGCTGGAGCACCTGACGTTCCGCGCCTTCCGCAACGGGGCCTATTACGAGGAGCTGGTCGCCGACCTGGCGGCCTGATCTCCCCCACATCTGAAAGGAGGGAGCCATGTTCCCGCGCAAGATCAAGAACTTCAACGCCTTCCTCGACGGGATCACCTGGGTGGGCCGCATCACCGAGGGGAAGCTGCCGGAACTGGCCCTCAAGACCGACGAGTACCGGGGTGGCGGCATGCACGGCTCGATCGACATCGTCATGGGTCAGGACAAGATGGAAGCCGAGGTCACGCTCGCCGAATGGGATCCCCAGGCCATCAACCTCTGGGGCGAGAACAGGTCCCTCGTCTTCCGCGCCGCCGCCCAGGGCGAGGGCGACTTCTCCGCCGATGCACACGTCTACACGATCATGGGCCGATGGCTGAAGATCACGCCCGACACGCTCAAGGTCGCCGATACCGCGAACCTGAAGATGATGTGCAATCCGACCTACTTCAAAGCCTCGAATGCCGGGACCGATACCGTCGAGATCGACATCGAGAACATGATCCACAAGGTCGCCGGCGTCGACCAGATGGCCGCCATGCGCGCCGCAATGGGAGCGTAAAGCCCGATTGAAAGGACCTTCGAATGACCGATAAAGCCGTCGTTGCCACCACCGATACCAGCAAGGCCGATGCCGCCGCTCCTGCGGCAAAGCCGGACCCCAACCGGGTTGTCCTGGCCCAACCCATTGGAGAGGGTGAGAGCGCGATCAAGGAACTGACCCTGCGCAAGCCTGGACCGGGCGAGTTGCGCGGCGTCCAGTTGGGCGTGCTCGCGGTGGGTGATGTCGGAATGCTCATGAAGGTGATCCCTCGCATTGCCATGCCTCCTGTCAACGAGACACAGGTCGCAAGCATGGATATCGGCGACTTCACCGAATGCTACGCGGTCATCCAGAGTTTTTTGCAAGCATGAGCCACGAGGCGGGCGGTTCGCTGCCCGCCGACATCGACGAGGTGATGGCCGACATCGCGCTCGTCTTTCACTGGACGCCCGAGAGCATGGACCGGATGACGCTGGCCGATCTCGTCGCCTGGCGTGAAAAAGCACGCGCGCGCTGGGAGCCTGAACCTTGAAGCTCGACGTCGCCCTTACCCTCCGACTGATCGACCGCCTGACCCGCCCCCTGCGCGACCCGACACGGGCAACGCAGGGCATGGGCCGGGCAGCCGAGGCCGGCGTTGCCGCGCTCTCGAAGTTCGGTGGCGTCAATGCCGACCTCGCACATTTCCAGAAGCTGACGCGCGGTGCCGAGGGGGCGGGAGGCGCGATCTCCGAAGTCGCACCGAGGGCGATGCGGTCTGCCGAGCAGATCGGCAGGCTTCGCAGCGACATCGAGCATTATCGGACCCTCAAGCGCGAAGTGGTCGCCACCGATGGTGAAATCGCGGCCGCCCAGGCGAGAGCTGGCCGCCTTGCCGCCATCCTCGCCCGCGCCCGCAATCAGGCATCGCCCAACGATTCACGGATCAGCCGTCTCGCCGGTGCGTTCGAGCGTGCGAAGGACGCGGCCGGGCGTCTCAAGCGCGCCCAGCAGGATCAGCGCGAATCGCTCGAACTCAGCCGCCGATCGTTGCGCGGTGCCGGCGTCGATACCCGTAATCTGAACCGCGACACCCGCGAACTGGCAGAAACGACCGACCAGCATGCCCAGGCGCTCGAGCGCCAGCAGCGGCGGGCAGTACGCGTCGACGGGGCACGCGGAGGGGTCGATCGAGCCGACGGCATGATCGAGCGCAACTCTGCCCGGCGCGATGCCCTGCGCGGCAGTGCATTCGAGGCAGGTGCCCTCGGATACGGGGCCATGCGGTTCATGGCCGGAGCAGGGCAGTCGCAATCGACCGTGACGGATATCGGCATCACAGCCGGCATCTCGGTCGACGAGCGCGCAGCGCTGGCCGCGAATGTCGAGGGCATCTCGCGCGATACCTTCCAGCCTCGCCGGGAAGTGTTCGGGGCGATGTCTCAGCTTGCGGCGGCCGGGCTTGATTACGACGTGACCCAAGCAGCGCTGCCCGCGATCAGCAGGACGGCCACGGCGGCGAATGCATCGGTGCCCGATATCGGCGTGGCCGCGATCGCCACGCTTCAGAGCCTGAACATTCCGGTCGAGCGGCTTTCCAAGTCCTTCGACATGATGACGATGGGCGGGGATATCGGGCGCTTCGAACTGCGCGACATGGCGGCGAAGCTCGAGAGCATCACCTCCCTTGGTACCTCTCACGGGATCACCGGCGAGGAGGGGCTTGCCACGCATATCGCGGCCGCGCAGATCTCGCGCCGGGCCGCCGGTTCCTCCGATGCTGCCGCCACGAACTACGAGAACTTCCTCGCCAAGATCTCGGCACCCGACACGATCAAGAACTTCGGCGATCGGGATGTCGATCTCCTCGCTCGCCTGCGCGAGGGTGACGAGGCGGGCAAGAACCGGCTCGATACGATCATCGAGCTGACGATGGAGGTAGCGAACGGCGACACCGCCGTCATGCAGGAGCTGTTCCGCGACCAGCAGGCCTTCAAGTTCGTCAATCGCATGGTCGAGGAATACGATCTCTACCGGGATTGGAAAGTCCAGGTCATGGCGGCCGAGGGCACGACGGATCGTTTCTTCGAGGACCGCACCATCAACGATCCGACGCTCCAGTGGCGGCGGTCCGGCGAGGAGCTGGCAATCGTGCGCGACAAGATCGCCCGGCCGCTGATGCCGATCCTTTCGACCCTCTCCGAGGAGTTCGGCCCGATCGCCCAGAAGGTCGGGGAATGGGTCACGAACAATCAGGAGCTCGTCGGGACGATCGCCAAACTGGCGGGCGGATTGCTGCTCTTGAAGATCGGCATGATCGCGGTCGGCTTTGCGGCTTCGGCGGTGCTCACGCCTTTCCTGTTACTCGGGAAGGGGTTTGCCCTGGCGCGCTTGGGTCTGGCGCTGCTGGGCAGGGGCGGTGCCGCGATGGGGCTTCTCGCGCGCCTCGGCCCCCTTGCCACGGGTCTCGCCCTTCCGCTGGCGCGGCTCGCGGGATCGGCGGCGGGCTTCGGATACGTTCTTGCTCGGGGCCTGGTCGCCGATCTCTTCCGATTCAGTCGCGCCTTTGCCCGGCTGTCGGGGTTGAATTCCCTGCGCCTCGCCACGCTCATTGCGCCCGTTCGCTGGACGTTGCGTCTGCTGCCGCCCGTCCCTTGGGGGCGGCTGAAGAGCGTTCGGCTCTCCTCCCTCGTCAAGCCGCTGGCATGGGTCGCGCGCCTGCTACCCGCCGTGCCCTGGGGCCTGTTCGCCCGGCGCAGCGGCACCTTCGGCATGAACGCGAGCGGCTGGGGCCGTCTCATCAAGCCGCTTCAGTGGTTCGGACGGGGGGCGCTGCGTCTTATCCCCGTCATCGGCTGGGCCGTCATGGCGGCCGAGATCGGGATGTTCGCGTGGAAGCTGCTCGGCCTCAAGTCGCTGGACTGGAGCGCCTTCATTGACAGGATCGGCTGGGGCAACTGGTTCGATTTCGAGT
The DNA here is from genome assembly GCA_032356305.1 of Prasiola linearis. Taxonomy (NCBI): domain Eukaryota; kingdom Viridiplantae; phylum Chlorophyta; class Trebouxiophyceae; order Prasiolales; family Prasiolaceae; genus Prasiola; species Prasiola linearis. Next base: position 4,695 of record JAULKR010206875.1, on the reverse strand, counting down.
GGGGTGATCTGCTGCCCGACTGGAGTTGGGCCGACATCGTGCCGAACTTCAAGTCGTGGTGGTCGGGGCAGGATACCGACGTCACGGCGAGGGTGCGCTACGACGGGGCTTTCTCGGGACTCGGCGGAGCGGTCGAGATCCGGCAGCCGGGTGAGGATACAGGCCGGATCGTCAAGCCCACTCCGCGCAGGCCCGTCACCACCTCGCCGGTCGATCTCGGCAACGGCTCCGGTCTGGATCGCTTCCTCTCGCGTGGCCTCGATGGCGAGCGCCGTGCCGGTGGCCCGGTCTGGCCCGGCGGCATCTTCAAGGTCGGAGAGGAAGGCGAGGAATTGTTCGTGCCCGATCAGGCAGGAACGATCCTTCCCGCGCGCTTGACGGCGATGCTGTCCGGGATGGGCGGTAAAGGCGGGACGGGCGGCGCTGGCGGAGCCGGTCGTTCCGGTCGTCTGCCGGCTATGCTTGCCGCGATGATGGTCGGCGGGGCTCCGCTCGCGGCGGCCGTGCCCGCGCCGGGGATCGAGAGCCTAGGCGCGTTCACGTCCCTGCGCATCGATACGCGACCTGCCCTCAATGGGGCGGCCGACCGGACCGGAGCATCGAGCGGTACCGTCTTTGAGAAGGGGGCCATCGTGATCAACGCCGCTCCGGGTCAGGACGCCGAGGAGATCGCCCGCGCCGTCATGCGCCAGATCGAGACCAGGGAGAAGCGCCAGCGCAAGTCCCGTCGCCATTCCGACGGCGACCTGCATGACGGGAGGCACGTCTTCGAATGAGCCCCGACGTCATGATCGCCCTGGGCGCGTACCGCTTTTCGCTGCCGACGGCCGCCTATCAGAGCCTCCAGCGCCGGACCGAGTTCCGCTGGCCCCGGCAGGAGCGCCTGCAGCGCGCGCCTGCCCTCCAGTATGTCGGTCCCGGGCCGGAGACCGTCACGCTCGAAGGCGTGATCTACCCGCATTTCAAGGGCGGACTGGGGCAGGTCGAGGCCATGCGCGCCGAGGCACGCAAGGGCGAGCCGCTCCTGATGGTCGACGGTCTCGGGTTCATCAAGGGCCGCTGGTGCATCCTCTCGATCGAGGAGGGTCAGCGCGTCTTCTTCAGGGACGGCGCGCCCCGCGCCATGACCTTCACAGTCGAACTGGAGAAATACGGAGAGGACGGATGAGCCGCATCGTGCGCACCACCCATGACGACACCGTCGACCTGCTCGCCTGGCGGCACTACGGCGAGCGGCTCGGCGCGACCGAGGCCATCCTCGCCGCGAACACGCATCTGGGCGCGCAACCCGCGATCCTGCCGCCCGGGCTCGACATCGTCCTGCCCGACATGGAGGCCGCCCGCGCGCCCGAGCGGTTCGTCGTGCTCTGGCCGGCTCCGGTGCCAGCATGAGCGAGTGGAAACCCCTCTGCATCCTCTCGATCTCGGGCGGGCCGTCTACCAAGACGGTCAACGACCGCCTGACCTCGGCCACGGTGACCGACGAACCCGGCACGACCTCCGACAGCCTGGTGCTGGTGTTCGACGATCGCGACCCCCCGATCGCCCTGCCTGCCAAGGGCGTCGAGATCACCGTCGCCATGGGGTTCGGTTCGGCTGCCCCCTTGGGCGTCTTCACGGTCGACGTGGTCGGAGCCTCCGCGCCCCCCGCGACCGTGACGGTCCGCGCCAAGCCCAAGAGCCAGAAAGAGAGCGTTAAGGAGGTCAAGACGCGCGAATGGCACCAGAAGACGCTCGGTCAGATCATCGGCGGCATCGCGGGCGAACACGGCCTGTCGGCGTCCATCTCACCCAGCCTCGCCTCGCACTATTATCCCAACCTCGCCCAAGTCGGCGAGTCCGACCAGAACCTTATAACCCGGCTGGCGAAGGAACACGGGGCCATCGCCAAGTTCAAGGACGGCAAGCTCCTCTTCTATCGCCGCGCCTCCCAGGACGAAGGCGGGGCCACGGTCGCGCTGGTAAAAGAGGACTTCGCCGAATGGGACTTCGAGAGCGAGGACCGGCCCGTCTTCCGCCAATGCATCTGCTGGTGGCGCGATTACGAGGCGGGCACCCGCGAGAAGGTCACGGTCGGCGGCGGCACGCCCTCGACCGAGATACCCTATACCTACGCGACGAAAGCCAAGGCCATCGCGGTCGGCACCGCCCGCCTCAACACCGCCGCCCGCCTCGCCGCAACGTTCAACGGCGAGCTGAAACGCGGCAACCCCGCCCTGCGCGCCGAGGGACGCATCGACGTCTCCGGCCTGCGCCCCGGCGCGGACGGCCTGTGGTCGCTTGTCCGCGTCATCCATACCTTCGACGAGAACGGGTACCACACCCGCTTCGAGGCGGAGACGCCGACATGATCCGTCTGCCCGCATGGTGGCCTGCTCGATGGCGCGTCCTGACCTACCGTAACGAGGAGGCGCGGATCGTGACGACCGAGTCGCTCGACCCGATCGAGATCCCGGTCGGCTTCGAATGGCAGGTCGGCGCATGGCCCTTCGTCCTCCCCGACGCGCTGGTGTCGGAGGCGCTGAAGGAGGCGGCCTGCATCCATGACCGGGCCTACAGCGGCCCCTGGACCGCCGCCCGGCTCTACCGCGTCGACCGCGCGATGATCGAGGTGTTCTGGCGGATGGGCGGATCGCCTTGGCTCGTGCCGGTGATCTGGCCTGCCGTGCGGCTCTGGGCTTGGCGAAGGGCGAACTGATCATCGCCCCCTCGGGGGCACCGGGTGCACAAACACCCGGCACCACGGGGCCACGCTTCGCAGGCAAGGCCCGCCGACCGCAAGACGCTCACGATCGCCCGTATCCCTGCAGGGACGGCGACATCAATGAGATGATTCGATAACCGATGAGTAAAGACAGGCAGAATGCCCCTTCGACCCCGGCGAAAACCGACGTCGATCCCGTTCACCCCGTCGCGCCCTATATCGGCGGCAAGCGCAACCTCGCGGGGCGCATCGTCCCGATGATCGATGCCGATCCCCACACCCGTTATGCCGAGGCGTTTACCGGCATGGGCGGGATCTTCTTCCGGCGCACCCGGCGACCGGCCGCCGAGTTCGTCAACGACTGGAGCCGCGACGTCGCCACGCTGTTCCGCATCCTCCAGCGTCACTACCCGCAGTTCCTCGAAACGCTGCGATTCACCCTGACCACCCGGACCGAGTTCGAACGCCTGGTCGCGACCGACCCCGATACCCTCACCGACCTCGAACGTGCCGCCCGGTTCCTCTACCTCCAGCGCACCAGCTTCGGGGGCAGGGTGGTGGGCCAGACGTTCGGCGTGTCAAAGGACCGCCCGGCGCGGTTCAACCTCACCACGCTCGAGCCGATGCTGGAGGACGTGCATTCGCGCCTCGCTGGGGTGGTCATCGAGCGGCTGGACTTCGAGGCGTTCATCCGGCGTTACGACGGACCCGACACGCTCTTCTACCTCGATCCGCCCTACTGGGGCGTCGAGGACTACTACGGGAAGACTCTGTTCGTGCGGGAGGATTTCGAGCGTTTAAGAGGCGTTCTAAGCACCGTCAAAGGCCGCTTCCTGCTCTCGATCAATGACACCCCCGAAATCCGCGAAATCTTCGGCGCGTTCACCCCGCGCGAAGCCGAGGTCACCTATACCGCCTCCTCCGGAAAGGGTCGGGATATCAAGCGGGGTGAGCTGCTGATCGGCACGGTGGCCGGGCTGTGAGAACTGTATTCCGCCAGAGCAATGAAGTGCTCAAGATTGCCCGAACAACGCAATGCACGGCCATCAAACGAAGGATATTCCCATGATGTTTGCCAACCCGCCATTCCCGACGGAAACCATGGGGATCGATATACTGCTGGAAGAGCGGGTAGAGCAGCTCGCCCGCGCCTACCGTGCCGAAGATTCCGACGAGGACATGATCGTTCTGCCCTTCTGTTTCGGCGTCGGGGATCCTGCTACACACGATCGTCGCAAACGATTCGTGAGCCTGTGGGATATGCTGAAATTCGACGGGCGACACATCTTCAGCGCCGTCAGCTTCCTTGCCGCAGCGTTGTCGGACTGGAGAGCGCTGGCGCGAATGGCATCGAGCGGACACGAGGTCTGGACGCGGCGACCGCTGGAAGATCACGCCATGATCCTGAAATCGATCGAACGCCTGCGGGACTTCGCTGCCGATGCAGGGCTGCCCGATGTCGAGCGTCAGGCGCAGATCACATTCGAGCAGATTACCGAGGAACTGGCACGACGGCTGAACGGCTACGACAACCGCGATCTGCAGGGTCTGATCGACCCGATGGACCGGCTGCTCCATTCCTTCATCCCGGCAACCGAGCGCAAGCGCTTCTACGTGCTCGAAGGCGACGAGCGCATACCTTCCCTGCTCGGCCTTCAGGCGCGAATGGCCTTCGAGGCGTCCTGGTACGATTGTGCCGAGGCGGAGCTTTGCCTGTCGCTCGATCGCTGGACCGCCTGCGTCATGCATCTGATGCGCGTTCTGGAGATCGGCCTTCAGGCCCTCGCGCACCATTGCGAGGTCGAGCATGCGAGCAACTGGAACAAGACGCTCAACGACATCGAGGCGAAACTTCGCACAGTTCGGAAAACCACGGATGGAGCCGAAGCCGAAGAATGGGCAGCGGAGGCCGGTACGCATCTGCGATTCATCAAGAATGCGTGGAGGAACCCGGCGATGCACTCGGGAGGCATCTACGAAAAGGCCGAGGC
>JAULKR010206764.1:0-16408 GCA_032356305.1 Prasiola linearis | reverse complement strand
GTACCGCTCCACCGACGGCGGGCCGTCGATCCGCCTGATCGCCGGTGACTACTTCGCGCTGGCGCCGGCCGACCTGGTCGGTGTCGGAGCGTTGTACGATCGCGCCTCGCTGATCGCCATGAACGAGGCGCTGCGCGAGCGCTACGCCGTGCAACTCGGACGGCTGGTGCCGGCCGGTGCCCGCGGCCTGCTGCTGGTCAGCGACTACGACACCGCCCGGATGCAGGGGCCGCCGTTCGCGGTGTCGGATGCGATGGTGCGCACGCTGCTCGGCGAGGCGTTCGAGCTGGAGGAGATCGAACGGCACTCGGGACCGGAGCGGGTGGGCAACCTGGCGAAGCGCGGGCTCGAATCGCTGACCGAGCACGTGTTCCGTCTGGTGCGCCGCTCGGGCTGACCGGCGCGCCTCGCACCCGTCGCCACGCCTACCGGTGCGCCCCCACCGGCCCGCTCAGGGCTCGAGGTCGAGGATGGGCTCGAACGTGTACGCGTCCACGAACGACACCACCGCGTCACCCGCCCGCAGGTCGAACTGTGCCAGCCCGGCCGCATCGTCGCTCGCGGTGACGCTCAGCGAACCGCCGTCGCTGCTGGTGGCCACCAGCGTCGCCTGCCCGCCGGTCGGTGGCGCCTCGTCGTCGTCGCGCAGCAGCACGCCGGTCTTGGTCAGGGTCACGACCACCTCGCCACCGGGCTCGGAGGCCAGGGTCGCGGTGGCCGAGCCGGTGAACGACACCCGCCGCTCCCGGTCGCAGCTCTCACGGTCCTCGAAGATCCGCCGGTCCTCCGCGATGTAGGCGACGTCCTGCAACCGCGTGATGCCGTCCTCGGGCGAATCGATCGACACCGCGCCCAGCCTGACGTCGTAGGTCAGCGCGACCGCGGGCACCGGACCGCAGACCGGCTCGGAGACGCTGGTCTCGCCGGTATCCGAGGTGCCGGCCAACTGCAGCCGCGTGCCGTCCTCCAGCTCCAGGACCAGTTCCTCGAATCGCGAGAACAGACCCCGGCTGGAGCGCGTGCTGACATCACGCGTCTGCTCCAGACGTCCCAGCAGGGTCATCCCCGGCATGGTGCAGGCGTCGAAGTCGAAGCGCAGCAGGGTGCCCTCGCCATCGGCATCTGCCAGCGGGCGCGACAGGTCGGCCCTGCCGCCACCGTAGCAGGGCACGCTCACCGGCACGATGCCCAGCGCGGTGCCCTCTCCCAGCAGCGGCAGCTCCTCCGCCACCCCCCGGTAGGCGTTCAGGTAATGGGTGGAGACCAGCCGATCGGCCTGCTCGGCAGCATTCCGGTAACCGCGCCGCTGCAGCACCGTGGCGCCGGCGGGATCCGGGGTCGCGAACGCGTTGGTGTCGTCCTGGGGTTCCCCGACGAGCCCCGTCGGGGGGTTCGTCCCGGAGTCCGTTCCGGAGTCCGTTCCCGGGTCCGTTCCCGAGTCTGTCCCAGGGTCCGTCCCCGGGTCCGTCCCGGAGTCCGTTCCCGGGTCCGGAACGGGATTCCGGACGGTGGGCGATTCGCCGGACACGTCGGGCGGTGAGTCGTTCGACCCGCCACCACAGGCGCTCAGCACGAGCGCGAGGGACAGCAGGCAGGTCGGTGGCGGGCGAGCGATCATGGCGGTGCGGACACGGGCGGGGAGTGTGTGAAGGGTAGATGACAAGCGGGCGACGCGGGGATGACGCCCGGCGGGCACGGGGTCGGCACCCGACAGGCACGGGATCGACACCGATCGATCGCTGGACATGCCGGTGCATCGTCACTACCGTCGGGGAGCGAACGCGCCCGCACTTGCCCGCACTTGCCCGGACCTCCCATGACCGAACGCCCCGATCCCCCCATCCGCCACCAGCCGCCCCCGTCCGGGGCCACCGCGCAGGGTGCCCGACCGCCGCTGGCCCCCGCGCCGCGCGAGCGGCTGGTCCCCAAGGCGCTGCAGCGGGTGATCGGCTTCGTCATCCTGTTCTCCACGGTGGGCGTGGTGTCCTGCCAGGCCTTCCTGGACTGATCCGCGCCATGGCCGGTGCCCGCCCCCTGGACCCGAACGCGAAGCAGCCCGTGCTGTGGCGCGGCTGGCTGCTGTACCTGCTGCCGCTGCCGCTGCTGCCCGCGACCCTGGGCGCGCTCGGCGACGCCGCGCTGGTCAAGACGCTCGCCTGCGGTGCGGGCCTGGCCCTGACCCTGGGCGGGGCAAGCTTCATCCGCCGCGGCATCCGGCTGGACAACGAGGCGCTCCGGCGCAACCTCAGGCGCCGCGCCAGCACGGTGCGCTACCGCCTGATCGGGTCGGGCATGAGCGCCGTGGGCACCTTCCTGGTGGCCTGGCTGGGCATCGCCTCGAAGCACGGCCCGATCGAGTCGGTGCTGATCGGCGCCGCCGTGCTGCTCGGCTGCTACCTGTACTACGACTTCGACGATCCGGTGCGCCGACCCGACATCGCCGCCGTCGGCATCACCACCGAGGAGCTGGTGGAGCTGCTGGACGAGGCCGAGGGGCGCATCCAGCGCATCGAGGCGGACGCGGCACGCATCGACAACACCGAGCTCCGCGACCGGCTGCGGCGCATCGCCGCCCAGGCGCGCGAGATCCTCGTCACCATCGAGCGCGATCCGGTCGATGCGCGGCGCGCGCGCAAGTTCCTGAAGGTCTACCTGGACGGTGCGCAGCAGGTCACCGAAGGCTACGCGCGTACCCATCGGGGCGAGAACGCGCCGGCGCTGGAGGACAACTTCCGCCGGGTGCTCGGCACCATCGAGACGGTGATCGCCGAGCAGCAGGCGAAGCTGGCCGAGAACGACGCGGCCGATCTGGACGTGAAGATCGAGGTGCTGCAGCTGCAGCTCGAACGGGAGGGGGTGACGTGAGCCGGTCCGACCAGGCACGGTACGAGGCACGGTCGCCGCCGTGAGCGCGCCGCGCGACAGGAACGGCTCGACCGGGCCGCCGGCGGGACCTCCCGAACCGTCCGTGCCCCCGATCGCCGCCGTGGGCGCCTCGGCCGGCGGCATCGAGGCGCTGCAGGTCCTGTTCCGCGCGCTGCCCGAGAACACCGGCATCGCCTTCGTGGTGGTGCTGCACCTCGCCCCCGACCAGCACAGCGCGCTCGATGCGGTGCTCGCCGGCTGCACCGGCATGCCGGTGGTGCGGGTCGACGGCGAATGCTCGATCCAGGCCGACCACGTCTACGTCATCGCACCGGACAGCCGGCTGGAGGTGCGCGAGTCGCACCTGGTGGCCAGCCCGCTCGACGCCTCGCAGCTGCCGCGGGCAACGATCGACGGGCTGCTGCGCTCGCTCGCCACCCACCACGGTGACGGCTTCGCCATCGTGCTCTCGGGCAGCGGCAGCGACGGGGCGATCGGCATCGGCGCGATCAAGGAGGCCGGCGGCGTGGTGCTGGCGCAGGATCCGGCCGAGGCCGCGTTCGATGCCATGCCGCGCGCGGCCATCGCCACCGGCATGGTCGATCTGGTGCTGCCGGTGCGCGAACTGGCCGCACGCCTGGCGGAGCTCGCCGACGGCCGGCGCCACGTGCTGGCGCAACTGGCCGGGCCGCGCAACGCGCTGCAGAACGCCGACGAGGAGGCGGCCCTGTTCGCGATCCTGGGACTGCTGCGCGCGCGCACCGGTCACGATTTCACCCACTACAAGCGCGCCACCGTGCTGCGACGGGTGATGCGCCGCCTGCAGGTCTGCCGCTGCGCCTCGCTGGAGCGCTACCGCGACCACCTGCGCCGCCACCCGGACGAGGCGCAGGCCCTGTTCGACGACCTGCTGATCGGCGTCACCGGGTTTTTCCGCGATCCCGATGCCTGGCGGGCGCTCGCTCGCAAGGTGATCCCCGGACTGTTCGACGCGCGCGCCATCGACGAACCGGTGCGCGCCTGGATCGCCGGCTGCGCCACCGGCGAGGAGGCCTACTCGCTGGTGATGCTGCTGATCGAGGAGGCCGAACGGCGCGAGCGCTGGCCCGAGGTGCAGGTGTTCGCCACCGACCTGGACGATGCGGCCCTGGCGCGTGCGCGCGAGGGTCGCTACCCGGCCGGCATCGCCGAGCACGTCGATGCCGCACGGCTGGAACGCTTCTTCGTGCGCGAGGACGGCGGCTACCGGGTGAAGCGCGCGCTGCGCGAGCGGGTGCTGTTCACCAACCACAGCCTGCTGAAGGACCCGCCGTTCACGCGGCTGGACCTGGCCTGCTGCCGCAACCTGCTGATCTATCTCGAACGCACCGTGCAGCAGCGGGTGTTCGACCTGTTCCGCTACGCGCTGAACCCGGGCGGGTACCTGTTCCTGGGCAGTGCCGAGAACATCGAGAATCAGCCATTCACCACCATCAGTGCCACCCACCGGCTGTACCGCGCCGAGGCGTCCGACAGCATGCCGGTGCTGCCGAGCATGATCCTGGGCGGTGCGCGCCTGTCCGACGTGGCCGTGGTGCCGCCCCCGCCGGTGCCGAGCCCGCCGTCGGCGATGGCGGTGAACGTGGAGCTGCGCGCGCTCGCGCCACCGAGCGTGCTGGTCGACCGGCGCCGTCGGGTGGTCCAGTCGCTGGCCGGCGCGGGGCGCTACCTGCACACCCCGGACGGGGCGCCGAGCGTGGACCTGCTCGCGCTGGTGCTGCCGGCGTTGCAGCCCGGGCTGCGCCTGGCGCTCGACAAGGCGTTCGAGTTCAACGAACCGGTGCTGGTGGACCCGCTGCCGGTGCGCATCGGCGAGCGGCGCCGGCAGGTGTGGCTGTGGGTGCGCCCGCGCGGCGAGGACGCGGGCGACCGGCGCGCGCTGGTGGTGTTCCTGGAGACCGGTGACGAGGCCTCGGCCGACGAACCCGACGGCACCGGCGACGCCGCCTCGCGGCTGCGCGAGCGCGAACTGAGCGACCGGCTGCAGGTCAGCGAGTCGCGGCTGGCCAGCTCCGGCGACGACCACGTCGCGGCGCTGGAGGCGGTGCGCGCCGCCAACGAGGAGCTGCAATCGGTCAACGAGGAGTACCGCTCCACCGCCGAGGAGCTGGAGACCAGCAAGGAGGAGCTGCAATCGATCAACGAGGAGCTCAACAGCGTCAACTCGGAGTTGAAGCTCAAGCTCGAGGAGGTGTCGCGCGGCCACGACGACCTCGAGAACCTGATGGCGGCGACCGACATCGGCACGCTGTTCCTGGACCGCGGACTGCTGATCCAGCGCTTCACCCCGACGCTGATGCACCTGTTCAACATCAAGTCCAGCGACCGGGGTCGGGCGATCGGCGACCTGACCCATCAGCTGGACTACGCCACGCTGGAGGAGGATGCGCGCTCGGTGCTGGACAACCTGGCACCGCTGGAGCGCGAGACGTGCCACCGCGACGGGCGGCGGTTCGGGGTCAGGTTGCGTCCGTACCTGACCGGCGAGCACCGCATCGAGGGCGTGGTGCTGACCTTCATCGATGTCTCCGAGCACCGGGCGGTGGACGATGCGCTGCGCGCCAGCGAGGCGCGGCTCAACATCCTGCTCGAATCGATTCCGGACGTACCGTTCACGGCCGACGGCGAGGGACGCCTGACCTGGATCAGCGGGCGGGTAATCGCGCTGGACGGGGCGGATCCGGCCGAGCTGGCCGGCAAGCTGATCTGGAGCGCGTTGATGCACCCGGACGATCGCGAGCACGGCGAGGCCCACTGGATCGATGCCGGCGCCAACCGTCAGCCGTTCGAGATGCGTCACCGGGCACCGGCGCCCGATGGAAACTGGCGCTGGGTGATCACGCGCGCGCAGCCCGGCCGGCACTCGGACGGCGTCACGTCGCCCGAATGGGTCGGCACGATCACCGACGTGGACGAGCTGACCCGCGCCGAGGTGGCGCTGCACGATGCCGACCGGCATCGCAACCGCTTTCTCGGCCTGCTCGGTCACGAGCTGCGCAACCCGCTGGCGGCGATCAGCAACGGCTTGCAGCTGCTCGGCGAGCATGTCGGGGTGACCGACGAGAACCCGGTCGAACAACGCATCACGCTTGGCGCCCTGCAACGTCAGAGCACTCACATGAGCCGGCTGGTGGACGACCTGCTCGACCTGACCCGGATCAGCAACGGCAAGATGGAGCTGCGCCTGGCGCGCATCGATCTCGCCGCCACCCTCGAGCAGTCGCTGCAGCTGGTGCGCCCCCGGGTCGTCGCGGCCGGCATGCGGCTGCAGGTGAGCGTGCCGGATGCGTCGCTGTGGATCGAGGCCGATGCGGAGCGGCTGGTGCAGATCGTCGACAACCTGCTCGACAACGCGGTCAAGTACTCGGACGCCGGTGCCGGCATCGCACTGGTGATCGAGACCGGCGGCGAGGAGGTCGAGATCCGGATCACCGACTCGGGCATCGGCATCGCCGAGGACGTGCTGTCGACGCTGTTCGACCCGTTCACGCAGGGCAGCGGGGCCGGCGAGCAGGCGCGCGGCGGCCTGGGGCTGGGCCTGGCACTGGTGCGCACGCTGGTGGAACTGCACGGGGGGCGGGTGCGGGTGCACAGCGACGGCCCGGGCCACGGCACCGCGTTCAGCGTGTTCCTGCCGCTCGGTGGTCAGCGCTGCTCGGAGCGGACCGCCGATCCGGTACCCGCGGCTGCGCCCGCGGCGGTGCCCGTGCGCGCCGACACCGCCACCGGCAGCGCCTTGCGGATACTGGTGGTCGACGACAGCCCGGATGTCGCCAACCCGTTCGCGGCCCTGCTGCGCGCGCTCGGCCACACGGTCCATGTCGCCTACGACGGACCGTCGGCGCTCAAGACCGTGGCGCGTCACCGGCCCGACATCGCGTTCCTGGACCTGGGCATGCCGGGCATGGACGGGCTCGAACTGGCCCGGCGCCTACGTCGCGAGTTCGCGCAGGGCGTGCTGGAACTCGTCGCGGTCACCGGCTACGGCCAGCAGCAGGACATCGATGCCGCCCTCCAGGCAGGTTTCGACCGGCACCTGCTCAAGCCGGTGCGCATGGTGGCCGTCCGGGCGGTGCTCGAGGAGATCGTCCGGCCCGATGCCGAGCGGTAGCGCGCCGCAGCGGTGATCGCCGAAGCGCGCTTCCTGACCGGCAGCCTCATGCGCCACGTCACCACGATGGCCCTGGCATCCAGCGTGGGCCTGCTGTCGGTGTTCCTGGTGGATTTCGCCGACCTGTACTTCATCTCCCTGCTCGGCCAGGCGGAACTGGCCGCCGCGGTCGGCTTCGCCGGCACCGTCTCGTTCTTCGTGTTCTCGATCACCATCGGGCTGGCGATCGCGATCGGTGCCCTGGTGGCACCCCGGCTGGGGGCCGGGCACCCCGGCGAGGCGCGCGAGGTCGCCACCAGCGTGCTGCTGGTCGGCGTGGCGTTCAGCGCCGTGATCGCGGCGCTGGCCAGCTGGCAGGCCGCGGCCCTGATCACGCTGCTGGGCGCGAGCGGCGAGACCCATCGGCTGGCCACCGGCTACCTGCACACCGTGCTGCCGGCCATCCCGCTCGGGGCGCTGGGCATCATGTGCTCGTCGATCCTGCGCGCGCACGGCGACGCGCGGCGCGCCATGCAGGTCACGTTGTGGGCGGGCGGCGTCAACGCGGTGCTCGACCCGCTGCTGATCTTCGGGCTGGGGCTGGGCCTGGACGGTGCGGCGCTGGCCACCGTGGCCGCCCGCGCGGCGATGGCGCTGGCGGCGGTGCTGGCGGTGCAGCGCCACTGCGGCGGCTTCGCCATGCCGCGCGCATCCCGGGTGGTGGCCGATCTGGCGCCGATGCTGGCCATCGCCGGGCCTGCGGTCCTGACCAACATCGCCACCCCGATCGGCAACGCCGCGGTGACCCGCTTCATCGCCGTGCACGGCGATGCGGCGGTGGCCGCCTACGCGGTGGTCGGACGGCTGACGCCGCTGGTGTTCTGCACCATTTTCGCGGTGTCCGGCGCGGTCGGGCCGATCGTCGGTCAGAACGCCGGTGCCGAACGCTACGAGCGGGTGCGCGAGGCGCTGGTGCGCGCCCTGCAGTTCGTGGCGCTGGCGGTGCTGGCGGCCTGGGCGTGCCTGCTGCTGGCGCGCCCGTGGATCGTGTCCGGGTTCGGGCTGGACGAGCAGGGCGCGACCATCGTGTTCTGGTTCGTGCTGCTCGCCGCCCCGCTGTTCTTCTTCAACGGCGCGCTGTTCGTGGCCAACGGTGCGTTCAACAACCTGCGCCGCCCCCTGTGGGCCACCTGGCTGAACTGGGGGCGCAACACGATTGGCGTGCTGCCGTTCGTGTGGGCCGGTTCCGCACTGGGCGGGGCGGCCGGCGTGCTGGTCGGCCAGGCGCTGGGGGGGCTGGTGTTCGGCGTGCTGGCCACCTGGCTGTCGTACCGGCTGGTGGCGGGCTACGCGAGCGGGCGGCTGAGTGCGCAGGGGCAGCGCCTGCCGGCGCTGGAGCGGGCGCGGCCCGACGCGCCGTTCTCCTCGCCGCGCGGGTAGCGCCGGCACGGTCATCGACACGCCCCACCCGATGATTCATCCGGTCATCCGGTCACGCAACCAGCGCCCGGCGCGCTCCAGGCTCGCGTCCGCCACCGGCCAGTGCTGGGCGAACAGCTGTCGCAGGTGGAACGCCCCGGGCGCCACGTGCAGCTCGACGCCGACGCCCGCCAGTGCGGCCCGGCGGGCGAGCAGCAGCGAGTCGTCCAGCAGGATCTCGTCGCTGCCGACGTCCAGGTGGAGCGCGGGCAGCATCGACAGGTCCGCAAGCACCGGGTTCTGTTCCTGATCGTCCGCCCGTGTCGCGCCGAACGCGAAGCGGGCCAGCCGGTCGTCGCTGTCCGGATCGTTCATCGCGTCGGCGTCCGCCTTCGCCTGCCGGCTGTCGCTGCGCGCGTAATCGCGCAGGGTGTTGGGCGAAAACAGTGCCAGCCCGTGCAACCGTTCGCGCCGTTCGGGCGGCAGGGCGAGGGCGAGGCTCAGCGCGAGGTGCCCGCCGGCACTGTCGCCCGACAGGAACAGGCCCGCCCCCGTATCGAGTGCCGCGAGCCAGTCGAGCATCGCCTCGCGCGGTGCCGGCCAGGGGTGCTCGGGCGAGAGCGGGTAGGCCGGCACGTGCACCGTGGTGCCGGCCGCGCGCGCGAGCACGCGCGCCAGGCGCCCGTGCGTGGTCGGGGAGCCGAACACGTAGCCGCCACCGTGCAGGTGCACCACGGGGGGCGGCGCGGTGCCGCGAGCGCCGCCGTGCACGGCGAGCGGTGTCACGCTCAGCGTGTCGATGCCGTGCAGTGCCGCGTGCCGCACCGAGACGCCGGTACCGTCGACCGGCAGATCGGCGAGTGCGGCGAAGGCCTCGCGCATGGCCTCGACCGGGCCTTCGATCGGATGCCGTTCTATGCGCCGCCGTACCGCGGCTTCGTCCATCGTGTCCATGGCGGAAGGTCGCCCTGCTGATTGCCCCGGGTGGCGGACAGGGTGCACGCATGCGGTCCGCGGCGACGCGCGCCGGACCATCGTGCCCGCGGCATTTGCAAGATCGGCAGCCGGACGGGCAAATGACGGCGGTGCGCGGGAGCGCCCGTTCCGCGTCGGACGGGTTCGTGGTCCGCTTCACGCTCCACGGCGCGCGATCCGCGCGAACCGACTGACCGACACGGAGAGACATCATGGATCTGGGCATCGAAGGGCGACTGGCCGTCATCACCGGAGCGTCCACCGGCATGGGGTTCGAGACGGCGAAGCTGCTGGCCGCCGAAGGCGCGAAGCTGATCCTGTCGGACCTCGACGAGGACGCGCTCGGGAAGGCCGCCGCGCAGATCGATGGTGATTGCACGACGCGGGCAGCGGACCTGGACTCGATGGAGGGTGCCACCACGCTCGCCGACATCGCCCGTGAACACGGTGGCTGCGACATTCTCGTGCACACCGCCGGCATCACCGGCGAGAAGGGCGATCCGCTTGAGATGAGCGAGCAGGCGTGGCAGGAGGCATGGAACACCGACTTCATGTCGGCGGTGCGCGTGGCACGCGCCCTCGTGCCGCAGATGGTCGAGAAGGGGCGCGGGCGGGTGGTGTTCATCACCAGCGAGAACGCCGTGCAGCCCTACCCGGACGAGGCGGTCTACAACGCGGCCAAGGCGGCGTTGCTGAACTTCACCAAGTGCCTGTCGCTCGGCTATGCCGCGCGCGGCGTGCTGGTCAATGCGGTGTCGCCCGCCTTCATCGAGTCACCGATGACCGACGGCATGATGGAGAAGCGTGCCGAGGAGAAGGGTGTGTCGATGGACGAGGCGATCGAGAGCTTCCTGAGCGAGGAGCGCCCGTACCTGAAGCTCGGACGGCGCGGCCGGGTCGAGGAGGTGGCACCCGTCATCGCGCTGCTGTGCTCGGAGCGGGCAAGCTTCGTCACCGGTGCCGCCTATCGGGTGGACGGTGGATCGGTCGGCGCGATGAACCTGTAGACCGGGCTCGCGGCGTCCACCGATCCGCCGATGACGTCGGGGGCGCCCGTTCACGACCGCTCGCGACCCGGGCCGGCCCTGGAGCGCAGTGCCAGCAGCGACGCCAGACCGAACAGCAGCACGGGTCCGCCGGCACCCGAGCCCGAACGCTTCGCGGGCGGTTCGACCGGTCCCGACCCGTCCGTGTCGGTCTCCGTGTCGGTCCCCGCGTCGGTCTCCGCGTCGGTCGTCACGTCGTCACCCGCATCGGAGCTGTCGGAGTCGCCCGGGGCCGGTCGATCGTCGGGTCCGGCGATCGGTCCGGGACCGGGGCCGGCATCGGTCGGCGCATCGACATCGATGGTGTCCTCCGTGTCGCCGGTCGGCGGCGCGACCGGCGCCGTGCCGGTATTCACCACGATCGCCGCCGATGACAGCGAACGGTTCTGGTCGCTGTCCACCGCGAACACGGTGTACGAATAGACCATGCCGGGTACCAGCGCACCGTCGAAGTAGCTCGGCCCGCCCACGAAGTCCAGCAGCTGGCCGTCACGGTGCACCTCGTAGCCGATCACCGCGAGGTCATCGCGCGATGCGCCCCAGAACAGCTCGACCGCCTCGTTGCCGTAGCGCGCCTGGCGCAGGCCCACCGGCGTGGAGGGTATGGCGGGGTTGTAGTAGTTGTCGTAGTCGAACGCCGCGGTGCGCGTGCTGACGGTGACGGGGGCGGACGGTGCGCTGCGCAGGCCCTCGCCATCGGTCGCCACGACCTGGAAGCGGTAGGCGGTGCCCGGCATCAGCGAGCGTTCCACATGCCTCGGACCGGTCACGTAGTTGACCAGGTGGCCGTCGCGATGGATCTCGTAGCCGACGTAGCCCTGCGCCACCTCGCCGGCATTCCACGTCAGTTCCACGGAAGTCGGACCGAGCGGGTAGGCACGGGTGATCTGCGGTGCGCCGAGCGTGTCGGCATCGCCCTTGCCGGTCGATGTCGGATCGAACGCGCCCAGGTGCGACAGCAGGGTGTAGTCGGTACCGGCCGCCCCCGACACACCGATGTACCAGGTGGTGTCGGCCGGTGCGGACACCCGGCACACCAGGGTATCGGGACGGGCGAGCGGTGCGTCGCAGGTGGCCAGGTCGCGGCCCTCGCCGCGGCGCGGCATCCGGCCGGAGCCGATCACCACATCGAGCGGTGCGCCTTCGCTGCGCACGTCGACCACCAGCTCGTGCTCGCCCTGCGCATCGATGGCGTAGTAGTCGGTGCGTGCCGCCTGCAGCCGGTTGACGACCACCTCGTCGGCCCGGATCAGCGGTTGGCCCACCTGCACGATCTTGCCGACCGAGGGCACGCCGTCCGTGTCGACGAGGATCAGCAGGTAGTGCCCCGGCGGTGCGATGTCGCGCTCGGCCGGAGCGTCCATCAGCAGTGCGCCACCGGCATCGGCGAACTCCAGCGGTATCAGCCGCTGCGACTGGTTCTGCGAATGGGTGACCGAACCGAGCCGGATGAGGTGGGCCCGCGCGATGCGTGCCGCCCGGTTCGTCCGGACGGTGAAGCGGCCGGCGTAGTCGATCAGCGCCGGTGCGGTGGTGATCACCGGACGCTCGGCGAGCGTGCCGTCGGCGGCGAACAGGTAGGGCGGCGAGAAGATTTCCGCATTCTGCTCGTGGTAGTCCTCCACGCTGCAGATCGGGCAGTAGCCACCACCGCCGGTCAGCACGCGCCCGTCGGGCAGCAGCAGCGAGACCGAGTGGTACTGGCGATCGGCGGCGGCGGACGCGAGCGGCGTCCATTGCCCGGTGGCCGGGTCCCAGCGCTCCGCATCCAGCACGCCGGCCTGCGGGTCGTACTGGTTGGCACCGCTGGCGTTGCCGCCGTTGGCCATGACGGTGCCGTCGGCCAGCAGGGTGAGGTTGTGCTGACGGCGACCGTGCGCCATCGCACCGCTGGCGGTGGTGGTGGCGGTGCGGGTGTCGATGACCACGCTGGAGGCGAGCGAATCGCCGCCACCGGCCACCAGCACGCGATCGACGTCGTACATGGCGTAGCTGCCGTAGCCGCGGTAGCCCTCGTTGTCGCGCGTCGCGGCCACGCTCCACTCGCCCTGATCATCGGTATCGAGCCGGCTGAGCGTGTCGTGGGGGCCGAAGTACATGACCCGACCGTCGCTGGTGGCCTGCAGCCAGGAGTAGTCGCCGCTGAAGGTGAACTGCGTGCTGATCGGCAGCGGTCGCCACTGCTTGTTGAACTGGAACACCTCGGCGATCGGGGTGGGCGAGTAGGTGCCGCCGAAGGTGAGCATCTCGCCGTTGCCCAGGGCCGCCACCGAGGAGTACCAGCGCGGGGCTGTCAGGTCGTCGGTGCGGGTCCAGCGGTTGGTGTACGGGTCGTACAGGTTCGAGTTGGACAGCGGGCCGTTCTTGCCCGAGCGACCGCCGTCGCCGCCGGCGAACAGCACGCGCCCGTCCCACAGCAGCGCGGAGCCTGCGCAGAACAGGTCGGTGTCGGTGCCGTTGTCGGTGGCCGCGTGGCGGTTGGTGAGCGGGTCCCAGGACGTCACCCGGGTGGTGTAGTTCTCGGTGGTGTGCGGATCGTCGTCGAAGTCGTCCGGGGTCGCGTCCCAGGCGAGCACGCGCCCGGTCGGCAGCAGGGCGGCGTGCACCGCCAGCAACGGCCAGTCGTCCACGGGCGACCATCGGCCCAGGCGCGCCGCCGGCGCCAGGTTGCCCGGCAGCGCTTGCGCGAACGGTGACGCCGGGTTGGCCGGGGCGGCCTGGGCCGCCTTGAGCGCCTGCAGGATCGGGTCGTCGTCCGCGACGTGCGCCTCGTGGGCGCCGGCGTGCGGTGCCGCGGCGAGCAATGTCAGTACCGTCACCAGGGCGGGGCGGTGCGTGCGCGTCTTCGCGTATGGATGCGATCGATGGATGGCTCCCATGTTCGTTCTCCCTTGCCGGTTGGGCCGTCGGATCGGCCAGATGGCGGCAAGGTAGCGACAACGTGGCGCGCACTCCGGCACTGCGCGGCAAATCGCCGGAACGCGCACGACGATTGCCCGAACCGTGACCGGCTCATCGAACGGGGCGGGCAGACGGCCAGCGGCCGCGATCGTCGGGTGCGATCGTCGGGCGCAATTGCCGGCCGCGACCGCTGAACGGTGATGTGCCCACCCTGCCGGAAAATGCCCGGCCGGTACGTGGTCCGGTTGCGATGCAGGTCCGGACCCGGTGCCGGGACGCGCCCTAGCATCGCCGTTTTCCGGACCCGACCTGTCGCGACACCGTCGCCAGCGAGCGGTTCGCGCTGCCTGGAGCACCGTCATCATGTCGAAAGCACTGTTCACCGTCGGGTCCGCGGCCCTGTTGCTGTGCGCCTGTACCGGCTCGTCCGGGCCCGCCGCCGAAGTGCCCGGCCAGGGCGGCCAGGGCGGCCAGACCGACCAGACGGGCCAAGGCGACCAGATCGAGCCGGGCGGACCGGCAACCACCGGAGAGCCGCCGCAGACCACCGGTTCGACGGCGCGACCGACGGACTTCTCCACCATCGCGCAGGCGCCGGGCGACAGCGGCTACGCGGCCGCGGTGCTGACCCGTGAAGCCTGCTTCGCCGACTACTCGCGGCTGGCGTCGTTGCTCGGCACGGCATCGGCCATCGAACGCTTCCACACCGTCGGTGGCGGGCGGGTCGATGTCGAATGGATCGAACCGAATGCCGTGAGCGTCATGACCGATGGCCCGGTCGAGCACCGCCAGGGGGCCGGTGCCGTGCTGGGCGGGCAGCGCGGTGTGGACGGCATCGCACGCTGCACGGTGGCGGGCTACGAGAGCTACGGGTTCGTCGGGACGGGCGCCGGTGACGAGCCCGCCACGCGGTACCGCCTGGACGCGCAGGCCCTGGCCTGTGCGCCCGACAGCGCGAACCCGGGCGTGACGGTCGACAACATCCCGCTGTTCCTGGTCGAGGATGGCGAGGGCCAGCACGCCTACGGCTCGATCGGCAGGCGCTACACCCTCGCAGGCGACGGCGAGCCGTTCGTCACCAGCGCGGTGCGCGGCGTGTCGCGGCTCACGCTGATCGAGCCGAGGCGCATCGAGTACGTCGCCGAGTGCAGCGAGCCCGCCCGGTTGCCCGACGGTAGCTCGATCCTTGCGGCACCGGTGGTGCAGGCGGTGCAGCCGCCCTACCGGGGACCGAGCGCCTTTGCCGGCCGTCCCTGGCAGGCAACGGCCCGCACCGCGCAGGACACCGTCCAGGCGCGCGGCGTGATCGCGCTGCGCGAGACGGTGCAGCGCGGCGTGCGAGCGCTCGGCACGCCCGGTGCCGACGCCGTCGACCGGGCGTGCCCGCTCGGCGGGTCGGCCGTGCTGTCGGCCTCGATCGAGGCGGGGTTCGAGCAGCACCGCTACGCCTTCGCCAGCTGCGTGCTGGCGGACGGTACGCGCCTGGACGGCTACCACGACAGCGATGTGCGCCGCCAGGACGAGG
The DNA here is from genome assembly GCA_032356305.1 of Prasiola linearis. Lineage (NCBI taxonomy): Eukaryota > Viridiplantae > Chlorophyta > Trebouxiophyceae > Prasiolales > Prasiolaceae > Prasiola > Prasiola linearis. The sequence continues at coordinate 1,548 of JAULKR010206764.1, read as the reverse complement.
GCGATGCGGTCAGGCGTTCGCTGGAGGAGCGGTTCTCGCTGCGCATCGAGGAGAACGCCGTCGGCGGTACCGAGTTGCTGGAGGCCTACGGCACGGTGAGCGATGCGCTCACCGGCAAGCGGGCGGACGATTGCGGCCTGCTGCTCCAGGAGAGCGTGCTGCGCATCGACGTGCCGGCGATGAACCTGGACCGGATCGCCGTCACCGCCCTGGCGATCGAGGACATCACCAACGCGCGGATCGAGCCGGCGGGCGAGGGCGGCTGCGGGCGGCAGGTGCACGAGCACGCGTTCAGCGATTCCGGGCAGGTCGAGCAGACGCTGGCGGGTGGCGAGGTGCGGCGCTTTCGCGTCAACCGGACCGGCTCGGTGCTGCTCGACGCGGCGGGCACCGCGAGCTCGTCCGGTCGCGATGCGCAGCTCCGCATCTACGACGCGGACAACGACGACTCGCTGGACATCGTGCCCGACTACGCGCGCACCGAGGGGGCCACGATCACGATCGACCGGCACCCGGGGCAGGTCCGCTTCGCCGACACCTGGCGCTTCGTCGAGCGCTGAGAGGCGCGCGTCGCCCGGCGGTGCCCGTTCCGGCGTTCATTCGGCCCGCCCTGCCGGTACGGGACTGTCGGTATGGGATCGATACCGACAACCGCTGTCCGCTTGACGTATCGTCCCGGGCATCGAGAACCGGAGGATCCGCGATGGCCACGAACGATGCCGACGCCCGCACGACCGCACGGCCCGCACCGACCGACCGGGCCACCGCCGCACCGGTGGACCTGCTGCCCGGCACCGAGCTGCTGCCCGACCCGCTGGGCGATTTGGGCAACGACATCGCCCCCTACGACGGTGTGGACCCGGCCGAGCGCGAGCGCATCGACCGGCTGATGGACGAGATCGACCTTACCGACAGCAATTCGATCATCTTCTTCGGCAGCAAGGCCCAGCAGGAGCTGACCAGCATCTCGGACAGCATGCTGGAGGGGGTCAGGAACAAGGACCTGGGCTCGGCCGGCAACGCGCTCAACCGGATGGTGTCGGTGCTGCGCGGGTTCGAGGTCGAGGACTACCGGCCGGGCGAGAAGCCCAACATCCTCGTGCGCCTGTGGCGCAAGCTGTTCGGCGGCATGACGCCGGTGGCGAAGTTCATCCAGCAGTACGAGGGCGTGCGCCGCCAGGTGGACCTGGTCACCGATGACCTGGAAGGTCACAAGACGCAGCTGCTGCGCGACATCATGTCGCTGGACAAGCTGTACGCGGCCAACCTGGACTACTTCCACAACCTGGAGGCCTACATCCTGGCCGGCGAGCAGAAGCTCGTCATCATCGACCGCGACCTGATCCCGGCCGCCGAGGTCGCGGCGCAGGACAGCGACGACGTGCTGAAGGCGCAGGAGCTGCGCGACATCCGCTCCGGTCGCGATGACCTGGAGCGGCGCGTGCACGACCTGAAGCTCACCCGCCAAGTGGCCATGCAGGGCCTGCCCAGCATCCGGCTGATCCAGGAGAACGACAAGGGGCTGGTCAACAAGATCAACTCCACGCT
>JAULKR010206653.1:0-16410 GCA_032356305.1 Prasiola linearis | reverse complement strand
CGATACCGCCCTCGACCGCTCGCACGCCCCCGGCGTGATTCGGCAAACCCGATCCCCTGCCCGCCCGGTGTCGCCGAACCCGACGCCGAGCGCCACCGCGCCCGACCCATCGCCGCCCCTGACCCCAGGCCCGCCCCGATCGCACACCACACCCCGTGTACCCCGCCATCAGCTCCTGGACTCGCGCCCTTCGCTCACCGATGAGAACGCCGTCACCGCCCCTGCCCGATACACGTCACCGATACACGTCGCCACACCGCTCCCGATTCGACAGTTGTCCCGGCGCAGGACGAGATCGACACCGCCGTCCGCGCCGCTGGACGGGTTCTCGCGCGCCGCGTAGCCCTGCCGCCGGTAGGCCTCCCCCACCAGGTGCTCGAAGCGCGCCCAGGGCAGCGTTCGGATCGAGGCGAAATCGGTGTGACGGTCGAGCAGCTGTCGCCGATCGCGAGACCGGGCCCGGCCTCGCCACCACGACACGCCCGCGGCGATGAGGAATAGTTCGGTGACCCAGGGGGCGTACCGATGCGCCGCCACCGCGAGTCCGGCGAGGAGCGGCTCGTCCGCCCACCACGTGGGGATGACGTGGCGCAGCCCGACCCAGACGATCCCGGACACGCCGACACCCATCCACCACGGCAGCGCGACGACATCGCGCAGCACGTGTCCGCGTCGCCGTCGGCTCACGTTCCCGCGTTCCGACGTCCGTGGCCGAGGATCACGACGACGCGTCGCGCAGTCCCTCGACGCCGGCCAGGTGCAGCTGGGTGACGACGATCGAGCCGAGGAGACCCAGCGAGAGCACGCCCGGCACGTCCCACAGGGCGTAGCCGGTACGCACGAGCAGGACGCACCAGGCGAGCGACAGGGCCCCCACGATCACGGTCGAGAGGACCGGCACGGCCAGCCCCATCGACAGCCCGACGAAGGTGACGATGGCGATGGGCCAGGACCAGTTGACGAGCCCGACGACCGCCGCGACGGCGAGCAGCTCCAGGGCGACCAGGCCCGATACGGGGCCGGTGTGGCGGGCGCGAAGAATCGCGCGACGGGTAAGCACGGTCTCGGACATATGGGCTGGTCTCCGACGGTGGCCACGGGGAGAAGATCGTTATCGGTATCTTGCACCCTCCGGCCGTCTCTCGCCTGTCGGCACCTCTCGGACGGTGCAGGTGCACGGTGTGTCGACGCGTCCGTCGGTCCGAGGCTCGCCGTCCATCACGCGACGAGGGGCACGATCGCCGGTGTCGATTGTCTGCAGAGGTGACTGCCCGACTCGCCGTCAGGTGTCGGAGGTTCAAGCTGGAAGAACGCGCTCTTGGACGACGTGACTCGGACGCGGCGGCCAACGTGCGAACACCCGTACGGCATGCGGTCGCTCGATGCCCGACGCCGCAGGAACGTCGTGGCGGTCGGAATCGAACCCGGGCGTACGGTCCGGTGCGACGGGGTACATGGATCAGCCGCGTTCGCGTGCATCGATGCCGGCCGTGGTCCGGTGACCCGCAGGAAGGCTCTGGAGAGGCCCTCGGCGTCGCTCAGACGGTCGTTCGCCCCGTTTTCCCACCCTGGGGCACGGTCGGGCGGTGCGTGCGGTCCACGGCGCGCTCGCTGCGAGTCACTTCGCCAGGCGACACCGCGGCCGGACCTCGGACTCCTCTTCCCTCAAGGATATTAGGAAGGGGACTAGACAAGGGATTAGTGCGTTCGGAAAGTTCGCCAATCCGTTGATTCGAAAGAAGAAATCGAACGAGGGTGTACCTTGAATGCCCGTTCCTGCGTACCTTGAATGCCCGGTGAAACGCACCTTGAATGCCCGGTCGCGCACCTTGAATGCCCCGGGTACGTACCTTGAATGCCCTGCCGGTGTACCTCGAATGCCCCCCGCACTTGTGAACGGGTGTGCATAACCGCGCCGTGAAGCGTGATGTGGTCGTACCTCCAATGCCCGTGCCCGGTGTCGCAACTCGTTGATGTCGCTCGGACGAACTTGTGTCCGAGGGTCGCGCAGCGCACCTCGACGGGAGGGTGGTCGCTGATTGACCAGATGCGACGATCAGGCCGCCCATCGATCGCCTGTGCCCTGCAGGTCGGTCCGAAGCGTGCTCCGCAAGTCGTTGATTCAATTGGAACGCGTTCCGCATCGCGTACCTCGAATGCCCCGTCGGTAGGTGCGGAACACGGTCCGTGCACACCGCGAATGTTCCAAGATCAGGCGTTGCCGAGCTGGAGGTCCGTACCTTGAATGCCCCGTGCCCCGGGTGTTGCCGGAACGGTGTGTACCTTGAATGCCCCCGTCCCGCGCTGCCACCGAAGGCGGCGGTGGGTACCTCGAGTGCTCCGCGGTCGGGGTGCACTCCTGTCGGTGTCGGAGCATTCCGGGAACGGCAGCTTCGGTTTGTCGACGGTGAGAGGCGTTGGCCCGCCGTACCTTGAATGCCCCCGGCAGGGGGAGTGCTCGCATCGGGGCGCGCACCTTGAATGCCCCCGTCGCAGCTACCGGTTCGCTGATCGCGGCAGCCTGCTCGTCGCCGGGCGTCTCGCTCTCGCGATTCGAGCGATTCCGAAGCCTACGTCGGGTCCATCGCTCGTTCCGGGCCGGATCGCGCGCTCGCGCACCTCGAATGCCCCCTGCCCCGCTCGCTCGCCAGCCGGTGGGTCAGGCGCCTACGCGGTCCTGCTCGACGATGGCCGCGGCGACCCGTCGCACGGCGATGGTGTTGCCCTCCTGGCTCCAGGTCTCCAGGAAGCCGATCTCCACGAGCTTGTCCAGCGCGACGCCGAGGCCTTGGCGAAACCGCCGCATGGACTGGGTGTTGCTGCCGCACAGCGAGTGGTACTTCTCGACCGTGTACGCGTGCGGCTGCCGGTGGGAGGAGAGGAAGTTGAACAGCCACGCCGCCAGCGACTTCTTGCGCAGCAGCCGTCGCTGCTTCCAGCCCAGGCCGGTGTACCCGGCATCGAAGAGCCGGTGCAGCTTGGCGTTCAGGACGATGCGGTAGCTCTGCGTCGGCTCGTGACGGTAGAACTCGTCGATCAGGCTGCCCGCGTAGGTGACGTCGTCCTGGGTGATCTCGACCGAGCACGCCTGCAGGCGACGGAAGACCTCCTTGAGCCAGTCCCGCTGGGACTTGCCGGTCGGCTGTCCCAGCGCGGTCAGGAAGCCGTGTGCGGTGAATTCGCAGTCGCGGCCCAGCGGCCGGTCGCGCGCGAGGTGCACGGCGTGCTCCCACACATCGAGATCGCTCTGGCTGAACTGCTCGCCCGTGAAGGTGACCGTCACGCCCTTGGTGGACGCGAGGACCTCTCCCTTGATGTAGCGGCGGTGCGCCGGCTTGATCGCCGGGAACAGCGCGCTGCGGATGAAGCTGTTCGGCGCGCCGCGCACGTGGTCGGGCCACAGCGGCAGCTGCCTGTCGAGTGCGGACTCGCGCGCGACGATCGCGTTCCCCAGCCGCTCGAGCTCACCCTTCATCGTCTCCCCTGCCCTGCTGTCCGCCGCTGCGTCCGCGGGTGCGCCGAAAGCCGGCACGGTGCCGTCGGCACGCTCGTCCGACGAAGTCTAGCCCGTCGCCGCGGTCCGGCCCGTCTCGCGATCGACACGGTGCGCCGACGCCAGGCCACCGCGGGGTCTCCCGTCGATTGCTCGCCGAGTGCCGGGTGCTCAAGCCGGGGCGTCGGCACGCCCGGAACGGACCCTCGGGCCCGGTGGTCCGTGCGCTACGGCCGGACGTTGCGGTGTCCCACGATCGTCCGGTCGGACCGCGAGGCCCGGAACCCCCCGGTCGGCCGGTCGGTTACGTGCCGCCGTCGGCGTGCGTCCCGGTCTTCGACGCGGGGGCGGCGAGCTGCTCCAGCAGCGCGGCAAACTCGCCCTTCAGTCTGGATATTGCAACTCCATCCCCTTCGGCGGGACGTTCGAAGACGACCTCGCATTCGCCGGACGATCCGCCACCGATGGGCGCCGACCACCGCAGGCCGCCGAGGCTTCCACCCGCGGCCTCCGAGGCGCGCGGCCGCGCCCTGCCCTTCGACCGCTTGCTGCCGGGACCGACCGCCTCGCGCAGGGCGGCGAACACCTTCCTGCCGGGCAGTTCGCTGCCCTGCAGGCTGACGGCGGCCTCGAGCAGGCGTCGCCGCATCACCGGGTTGGCGAGCGCCTTGGTGTAGAGCTGCCCGTGATGGACGACGAGCTCGCGCCGGTCGCCGTACGCGCCCAGGATCTCGTCGGGCAGCTCGGCCAGGCGCAGCAGGCGCGTGAAGTTGCCCGGGTCGATGTTGAGATGCGCGGCCATGCGGGAGCGGTTGCCCTCGAAGAACCGGTCGACCGCCCGCACGTAGTTGCAGGCGCGCTCGTGGTCACTGATGTCCTCCCGGTCCCGGTTCTCCGAGTCCATCAGCGAGAACGCCTCCAGATCGCTCAGCCGGCGCTCCTCGACCTGCAGGTCCAGACCCAGATGGGTGGCCGTCCAGTGCCGGCGCGCGCCGCACACGAGCTCGACGTCGTGCTCGGGATCGTTCTCGATGAGGCGCACCACGGCCGGGAACTGCTGGCCGCTGCGGCGAAAGCCCGCGATCAGATCACCGCAGCGTTCCGCCGTCAGCGCGGCGTAGTCGCGGTCGTGGCCCGGCCAGATGCGCACGCGCGACGGATCGATCGCCCGGATCCGCACCTGACGACTCCGGCCACCGATCACGTCCTGCACCTTGACCTGACGTCGTTCGAGCACGCCCGCGCGGCGAGGGGGCTCGGCGCCCGTCGCGGCGGGCGCATCGGCGATGATCCGGGCCGACAGCGCGTCGAGGCGGGCGGAACCGGACGTGCGCTTCTTGACGGGGATGCTCACGGGCATGCGACCTTGTAAATTCACAAGCTGATGGCGAGCTCGCCGCCGACAGGGGCGGCGGCGCGCGGCGTGGCGCCCGTGACGAACGGGGCCGGGGTGGGGATCGTGCCGGCTGCCGGCACGCGTGCCGCGGCCCGCGACTGCCACACGCCGTGCAGCAGCGTCTCGACCTCCGCGAAGACGGCGTCGAGCGACTCGAGACAACGCTTGTAGGTACCGCGGGAGGCGCTGGCTCCCGGCAGATCGTAGACCGTGCGCCACTGGCTCGCGGCGTTGTCGATCTCGGCGCTCTGGATCAGGGTCGAGCGCATCAGGCTCGACCCGAAGGCGTTCGACATCAGCGTCGAGACGAACTCGTGGGCGTGTCGACCGGGCTCGTGTCGCGACAGCACGATCTTGACGAAATCGAGATCGACGCCCCGCCCGGTGCTCTCCTGGATCGAGGCGAGCACCTCCTCGAGCATCCGCAGGAACGAGGCGGTCGAGGCGAAGTCGTAGAGCTTCGGCGGCGTGGGCACGACGATCCCGTGGAGCGCGCGCAGCACGGACAGGCTGATCATGCCGAGTGCGGGGGGCGGGTCGATGATCACGACGTCGTAGGCCCCTTCCACCGTGGCGATGCCACGTTCGAGACGGCCGATGTACTCGTCGCCGTCGTGGGCGTCGCGACCGGCGAGGAAGTACTCGGCGGCGTAGAGATCGAGGTTGGCGGGCACGAGGTCCAGCCCGTCCCAATGCGTCGCGCGCACCGCGTAGGCGATGTCCTCGCGCTCCCCTTCCAGAAACGGCAGGAGCGTGTCGTCGCCGTCGAGATCGGTGTCGGGCCGGTAGCCGAACGTCATCGTGGTGCTCGCCTGGCTGTCGCAGTCGACGAGCAGCACGCGGTAGCCGGCGCGGGCGAGGTACTGGGCGCAGTGGCACGACAGCGTCGACTTCGCCACCCCGCCCTTGAAGTTCTGGAAGGCGAGCCGGACAGGACCTTCGGTATCGCCCCGTCCCGGGCGTCTTGACCACAGGTCGCGCATCGCGTTGACCTGGGTGAGGGTGTAGGGCGCGCGACGCCCGTTCTCCCGCACGTCGGGTCGCGCGAGACGGCCGGCCTTCTCCGCCTTGCGAATGCCGTCGACGGTGAGACCGACCATCGCGGCGACCTCGGTCGGTGTGTAGCGGCGCGCCTCGAGCTCGTGTCGGTCGTTGTCCTCGATGACCGCATCGCGCAGGCTGCGGATGATCGTCTCGCTGGCGATGGCCAGCCGGCCGATCTCGTCCAGCGTGGCGTCCGGTCCGGAGGCGGTCGCGTCGGGATGCATCGGGGGTGGGCTCACGTTCTGCATTTTCGGACGATGAAGTCCGAAAAGAGTAGACCAGTGACCGAGATCGACAGGCCGAATCCGCTATCGGACGACCGATGCCTGTCGCGCGGTCCGACGCGACCGCCGATGCCCCCGTGTGGGGCGAGAGCCCGTGACCCCCCTTCCCTTCCAAGGGGCCGATCCGATCGAGACTGGCCTCCATCCGACGCAAGGCCCCGTTAGTTGGCAAATCCGCCGCCCGTCGTGCCGTCGTGCAAGAGCGTCTTGCCGTGACGCGCGACCGTGGCGAAGCTGCGGCCCGCACGACGAGCGCCATGCCGCGTGCGTCGGTCCGGGTACCTCGGCCGCCGTCGGGGTGCGAACCTCGCGATCCGATCCCGGAAGGCGTGCACCGGCACCGGCCGGCTTCCCGCACGCCTCGCGCCCGATGGCCGCCCCGACCCGTGTCGCCGCGCCTTGTGAATTTACAAGTGCCGTCCGAATCGACGACGTGTCGCCTCTCGGTAAGACGGCGGACGCGCTGCGGAAGCGATTCCCCACCGCGGGGTGCGACGACCGTCGCTGCCCGGCCGATCACGATCCCGCTCGCGGGATCGGTGCGACTCGCGAGCGGGTCGTTCGAGGGACGCTCTCGCGGAACGTCTCCTCGCATCCGGGACGGCAACGGATCACGGCTTGGGTCCCGGACCGATAACGCCCGCCCGGTGTAGCGATCGGTGCGGGTCGGGTCGACCGTCGGCCTCCCGTGGCGACGACGCGTCGTCCACGCGAACCGGGAACAGTCGCCGTCACCGGAGCAAGGGTGACGACGAGTCGGTGCGGGTGGGCGAGGACGCGGGCGTGCGACACGTCGTGCCCGGGCAACGACATGCCTGGACCGAGCGATCCGATGGGGGTTCGCGGCGGTCGCGCGTGGTTTCTCGACACCGGTTCCCACCGCTCCGGTGGCGGCACGCACCCCGCCCGAACCGACCCATGCCGGCGCGTCGGGATACCCGTTGTCATCGCGTGTCGCGGCCCACGGCCCCAGGGCCCACCGGGCACCGCGTTCGTTCGGTTCGATGCGGTTCGTGAATTCACGAGCGAAGCTCGAACCCCGTCCACCCGAAAGGAACCGCGAAGGCGACGGCGCGCATCGCGACAGCGATCGTTCGATCGATGCGGGCAAGGATCGTCCTGGGAGATTCGCACCGTTCCGCGCGGAACGGAAAGCCACGGGTTATTCCGATCGTGCGGGTGTGCACGCTCGCAGCACGGGTCCCGCACGTCACCAGGATGGCGGCACGTGTCCTCGCCGACGCCGCCCGATCCGCATCGTTCCGGTTGACCGCGACGCGGGACGGCTGTCGCGAGGCGCGAACGCCCGCCGTGGTGGTGGTGGATGTCCGGCACCCGCGCCCGGGTGGCACAGCCTGTCCGTCTGACTGGATTGTGAATTCACAATCCGGTCGGCAGTCCGTGCGCTCGAACAGTCGAAGCCTCCGTCATCCGGATAGCCGCAGGGCCGCTGACCGACCGGTGCGCGGGAAGATTTCCGGCCTGCACGAGCCTGGGCCCGTCCGAGCGGTGATGCCCACGGCATGCCGGCGTGCCGTGCACCGATCCGCGCAGCCGACACCCCACTCGCGACGCGCGACACCGCCGGTCGTGGAAGGAGGACGTCGTGCGGGTTCGCGAGCCTCTTCGCGCCCGTCGTGCGGGCAGGGAGCGAGGGCAGGCAGGGCAAGCAAGCGACGTACGGGGGAGGTTGTCCCGTCCGGGGTTTCGAGGCGTGTCGCGCGATCGCGAGCGGACGCACCTCGGCGGCGACAGGGGCCTCGGGTCGTGCTGCCGCCTCGCACGCCGTTGCGTTCCGGCGGCTCGGGGACGGTGGGGAAGCGTCCTGCCGAAGGCAGCGTCGATGGTCCTGCTCGCCGCGGGCCTTCCGGTTCCATCTTCAGCAAGAACGCTCCTGCACGCGGCCGCGGAAACGTCCGTGAGTATCGACGCGATCGCAGCGATGCATTCCGACGCCCGGACGCGACAACGCCGGAGCTGTCGGATGTCCGTGTCCGCACGTTTCCGGACGCACCGGCACTCGATCATCCGCACGTACCGTCATGCCGATCTTGACGTGCATGCCCCTGTCGACGTTCTTGCATAAATACGCGGACACGTTCGACCATGCGCTGCGAGCGTTGCCCTGACCCGAAGCCCGGAGAAGGGCGGGGTGGAGCGCCGCGGGCACGGGCCATGCACTGGCTCGGATCATCACAGGCGCGGCCGTTCCTGTGCCGCCACGGAGGACGGCACGGGCGAGGTGGCCGGCACCATCGACGGCGAGCCCGGTGACGGCGAACAACCGGAGCGATTCCGGTTCCGGGTCCCAACGTCAAGAACATGGCAAACAACCGGGGATACCTCTCCGGTCACGGCTCCCAAGACTCTGGCGATGGCTCCCAGGATTCTGGTGATGGCTCCCAAGCCGCTCCGTATCCAGTTGATCGACAGCGAGTACGTCCTCCTTCCCTTTCCTTCTTTCCCTCATGTACCCCTGAGAAGCGGAAGGCCGAGACCGGTTTGGGGAGACGAAGGCGGGCGGAAGGGTCGACGGTCGAACGGCCGAGCACCGACATCGACCGATCGCACGGTCGTCGGATGCGCTCCGTCGATGGTCCCGAACACGACAGGCGGCTTCGGTCCGGCGAGCAGCCTGCAGACCATGAGCGCCCGACTGCCCGGTCGAGTGGATGGCGAAGCGACAGTCGGGTCCGTCGGCGGAGCCGGCACGCGGCGAGGAACTCCCGATCTGCAGACCGGTCGGTGGCTGAACACGCGATGCCCGGAAACGAAGGATGACGCTGTTCTTGTCACGTGACAAGATTGGCGATCCCAAGCTTCGTACGGCAGCCTCCCGGTGACAGCGACGACGGTACGCACCGTGGGCATCGAGCAGCTGTGCCGTGGCCGCGCCTGGCGCAACCGTCCGATTCCGAGGGTGACCGGAGCGGAGATCGATGTCGTACGCCACCACGGCGTGCTCGCGCCGATTCCTGTCGTCCGGGCAGGGCCGCGACGGTGGGAGATCGTCGCGAACGAAAGCCAGTGGATCGCCGCTCAACGGGCGGGCCTCCACGAGGTGCCGATCATCGAGGTGGAGCAGGATCTCGATGACGTCGACCTCGGCCGCATCGCGGCGGCCGAGGAAGCCGTCGACCCGATCGCCGACGCGGAGCGGCTGCGTGATCGCCTCGCGACAATCAAGCAGCACCGGAAGCACGGCGCGCTGCTCGTACTGGCGGCGGAACGGGGGAGGAGTGCGCCCTGGATCTGCCACCGGTTGCGACTGCTCGATCTGCCGACGGACGTGCGCAAGGCGATCGCTATCGGCGCGCTGTCGGCCGGGCACGGCCGTGCCCTCGTGCGGGCGGTCGGCGACGACATGCGCATACGGCTGGCCCTCGTGACGATCGAGCAAGAGTGGTCGGTACGACGGCTCGAGGATACGATCCGCTCGGGTGTCATCCCCACCGGCGTCATGACGCCGACCAAGTGCGAGCCGGCGCGGTCACCGGACATCGAACGCCTCGAACGCCGGCTCGGCGGCATCGTGGGCTGCGCGACGGTGATCGACGAGGAGGCCGGCACACTCGTGTTCGACTACTGCCGGGCGCTCGACGTGCTCGACGGTCTGCTCTCCCACCTGTGCGGACCGCATGTCGGTGCCGTTCCGGGTTGCGCACTGACCGTCGACGAGCCCGCGGGCACGGTCACCATCGATTATCGGGGTTCGCTCGACGTGCTCGACGGCGTGCTGAACCATCTCGGCGCCGGGGGTGAGGAGTCGATCTGAGACCGCGGTGTCGAGGTTCCGAACCGGGACGTCAGGCCGTTCGCGTCGCCAGGCGATCCAGACGCTCGTCGACGAGTGCACGGGCCGCGGGTCGGTCCAGCTCCTCGCGCCGTCGTTCGAGCACCGTCACGAGCCGATCGGGCGAACCGAGCAGCGCGACCGCCCACGCGTCGGCCTCCCACTCCAGGCGCGGCGCGCAAGGCCGCACCCGGTCACGAGGAACAGGTTGGCGGCGATCGAGGCCGACACGCCGCCCGCCTGGAGTCGGACGAGTGCGGGACCGTGGCCGAGAAACGCGACGAGCGCGGCGAGCAGGGACGACGATGCCGCGAGGGCGATCATCACGAGCAACGGGACGTGGCCCGCGCGCAGATGGCCGAGCTCGTGCGCCAGCACCGCGGCGCGCTCTGACGGTGCGAGCGACAGGAGCCCCTCGGATACCGACACGACATCTCGTCGTCCGTCGCACGCACCACCGGGCATTGCGAACGCCGCTATGCCCGTACCCGCCATTGGCAAGAGTCGGGGAGGGCGGCCTCCGGCACGGCCGACAAGCTCGTCGAGCAGCCGACGGGTCTCGTGATCCACGCTGCGTTCGACGGGTGAGTACCCCTTCGCGTGGCAGAGGAGGCGGGCAAGCGCGTCGGGCGGCACGACCAGCCTAAGGGTGACCACGGCGGCGACCGACATCAGTCCCGCGACGCCGGCCGACGCCAGGACCGACACGGCGGTCACGCCGAGCGCGAACGGCACGAGGATCGAACGGGAAGGCATCGGTGCGTCGTCGCTCGGTGGGGCAGGGCGGTCCGCCGATCGCGGTCGATCGCGCGGCGTCTCCTACGGGTCCGTTGAACGTTCCGTGCCAGACGATGGTGCGACCGAGCCACGGCCCACCCGGCGCTCCCGCGGCGACGCCGACGTGATCTCCATCGAACCGACGCGCGGCCACCGACGGTCATGCACCGTAATGTGAAACCGTTCACAAATTGTTGCAGTACCGCGACGCATGTGGGTAGTCTCGATTTCGGTGTTCTCGAGGTTTGGTCGCGTCAAGCGGCTCGGCACGATTTGCCGTTCGACCGAACCGCCACACGCAGCCCGACGTGCGCAGACGCGATGCCCGTTCTCTCGCCGCCGTACCTCGAACGCCGCCGCACGAGCGCGGGGCTTGCCGGTGTCGCGCGGGTGGAGATCGACCGCCCACGTCCACCGCCCTTCGTCGCTCGTCACGACACGCATCGCGTGTCGGGCGCGTCCGTCGCGTAGCCCGCCCGCGGTGCGCGCCAACGGTCGCCGGGAAGCGCTCGCCTCATGGCGCGGCTGGGTGTTCGCCGCGGTGCTCGTGCCGTGCGGTCTCGCGTTCGGCGCGCACGTCGCGACCGGTCGCCTGCTGGAGGGGGCCGGATACGTCGCGCGGGAGCCGGCCTGGTGGTCGCCGATCGAGCTGGTGGCCCTGAGCTTTCCGACGGTGCGCTTCGGCACCGCCTCGGTCGTCGAGGCCTGGGGCGTCGGGCTCGCCGCGACGTTCGCGTTCCTCGCGACCGTCACGCTCGCGCTGTTCGCGATGCTGCGTGGCGCTCGCGCCCTCGACGGCCACGGCACCGCGCGGTGGGCGGCGCGACGGGACATCGTCGCGGCGGGCCTGCTCGACGCGCCCGTGACGGGTCAGTCGCTCATCGTCGGCGGCTGGCGGGACCCGGCGCGATCGGGGAAGCGCGCCCGTGCACGCGCTCCCGAACTGCTCGTCCACACCGGTCCCGAATCGCTTGTGTTCTTCGCCCCGTCGCGCTCGGGCAAGAGCGTAGGTGTCGTCGTGCCGAATCTGCTGTGCTACGAGTCGAGCGCACTGGTGCTCGACGTCAAGGGCGAGCTGTGGGAGCGCACCGCGGGCTACCGTGCTCGCGAGCTCCACCAGCGGGTGCTCTACCACGACCCGAGCGAGCCCGGGAACGGCGCGCGGTTCAACCCGCTGGCCGAGATCGACGTGTCGGTGCCGACCGCGGTGCGCGAGGTGCAGACGCTCCTGCAGTACCTCATCCCGTCGACCGGCAAGGACGACGGGTCCAACTCGGCGCACTTCACCGCGTCGGCGCGTGCCCTCGCGGTCGGGGTGTTCCTGCACGAGATGGTGCAGGCGTGCCGGGAGGGCCGCACCGCCACGATCGCGGACGTGCTCTCGGCCGTCACCTCGCCGACCCGGCCGTTCCGGGCGTACCTCGCCGACATGAAAGAGCTCGACGGGGTCGTGGCGACCGGCATCGTGCCGGCACTCGCGCGCACGATCCGCGAGACCGCCGCCGAGATGCTCCAGCGCGAGGAGCGCGAGTTCTCCGGGGTCCTGTCTTCCTTGGTCACGCCGCTGTCGATCTTCCGCGACCCGCTGCTCGCCGAGGCCACCTCGAGGAGCGACTTCCGGATCCTGGATCTCGTCGCCTCCAAGTCCCCCGCGACGCTGTACCTGACGATCCGTCCTTCGGACCGGGACCGGCTGAAGCACTATTTCGGTCTGATCGTGAACCTCGTCTGTCGGCGGCTCACCGACCGGCTGCCGGTGCCCGGCGAGACCCGGCACGAGCTGCTGCTGATGCTCGACGAGTTCAGCTCCCTGCCGCCGTTGCCCGTGGTGCAGCAGTCGATGGACGTGATGCCGGGCTACGGCGTCAAGGCCTTCGTGGTGCTCCAGGACATCGAGAGCCTCGAGGCGCTCTACGGCCGGCACGAGACGATCTCGAGCAACTGCCGGATCCAGGTCGCCTACACCCCGAGCAAGCCGAAGACCGCGAAGCACCTGTCGGAGATGACGGGCGTCTCGACGGTGCGTCAGGAAAGCTCGAGCCTGCAGCACAAGGCGATGGGCATCGCGCCGAGTTCGGTCTCGGACAACGAGGGTTTCCACCAGCGGGCGCTGCTCACCCCCGACGAGGTCATGCGGCTCGGCACCGTGAGGGTCGACGGCGGCTACCGGATGATCGAGCCCGGCGAGGCGCTGATCTTCGCGCGCGGCTGCTACCCGATCCGCGGCGTTCAGACGCCGTACTTCATGGACCCCGAGCTCGCGCGGCGCGCGGCCCTGCCGGCGCCGTTCGAGAGCGATCGACTGCGCGACGCACACGGCGAGCCGCTGGATCCGCCGACCGCGGGGGACGCCATCGATCCCGTCGCCGGACACGGCCCGGTCGACGCGGAGGACGATGCCGACGGGGCGGCGCTCGATGCCGTGCTCGCCGGGGGAGGGCGCGCCGGTGGGTAGGCGCACGGCCGCCGTCCTCGCGCTCGGACTCGCGCACGTCGTCGTCGCCGCGGGCGCGGCGCACGCGTTCGGCATCGGCATCAACACGACGTCGAGCCAGCCGCTCGGGCTCTACCGCACCGTCGACGGGCCCGTGCGTCGGGGGGATCTGGTGAGCGCGTGCCTGCCCGCGTCCGCGGCGATCCTCGCCACGGCCCGCGGCTACCTGCGCGGCGTCGGCGCCTGCGGGAATCACGAGCCGGTCCTCAAGCGCGTGCTCGCGCTCGGCGGCGACCGGGTCGAGGTCGGCGATGTCGTGCGCATCGACGGCCGGTCGGTCGATACTGCGCCCGTGCTCGGATCGGATCTCGCGGGCCGTCCCCTGCCGCGCGCGCCGGGCGGCACGCTCGCACCGGACGAGGCCTGGCTGATCTCCGACCGGATCCCGCACGGCTACGACAGCCGCTACTTCGGACCGGTGTCCCTGGACGCGGTGCGCACCGTCGCGAGGCCGCTGTGGACCTTCTGATGCGCGCAACGGTCTGCGCCGCTGCCGGCGTCGCGTTCGGGTTCGGGCCCGCCGCGGCCCATCTCGCGGTGATCGTGCCGTTCGCACTCGGCGCGGGCGGAGCGCCGCGGGCACTGACCTGCACGGCGGCGTGGGCGGGCGCCGCGGTCGTGCCGGCCGGACTCGCCGCGTTCGACTACACGGGCGGCGTCGGCACGGCCGCGATCGCCTGGACGGTGCCGACCCTCGTCGTCACGATCCTCGTGGGCGGTGCGCTCGCGACCCCGTACCGGTGGCGGGCGCCCGCGGTCGCCGTGGCGATCCTCGCGATCTCCGTGCCGCCCGCCTCGCACGTCACGCTCGTCTCGCCGCTGCCGGTCGCCGGGCTGGTGTTCCCGGGCCTCGGTGTCGTCGGGCTCGCGGGCCTCGTGGCGCTGCTTGCGTTCGCGTCGACCGTCCGGCCGACCCGCGCGCACGCGGCCGTCGCCGGGCTCGCGCTCTTCGCGGCGGCCGCGGCACATGCCGGTGCCGATCGATCGGGCGAGCTCGGCGGTGCGATGCCGACACCGTTCACTCCGTCGATCCTCGGCATCGACACGCAACGCGGGATGTCCGACACCTTGAGGGCCGCGCTGTTCGGTCCGGCCTGGCGGATGGAGGAGCGCGCGGCGGCGGCCGATCTCGTGGCAGACGCTGCCGTCGAGATCGACGCGGTGCTGTGGCCGGAGAGCACGTACGGCGAGTGGACGCCCGCGGCGGGGGCCGTTCTCGTCGGGACCGGCGTGCGCATGATCGGCGGCACGCGCGTGTACGTCGATGCCGAGGCCTACGTGAACGCGCTGGTCGATGGCGCGACCGGCGAGGTGCTGTACGTGCAGCGGCGGCCGGTGCCGCTGGACGTGGGCGGCGCGCACCGCGCGGTGTCCGGAAGACGGCTGCCGGCCGGAGCGCGCCCGGACGTCGCGACCGCGCTCCACGCGCTGCTGTGCATCGAGCTCGCGGACCCGTGGCTCGCGGCGACGACGTTCGCGGCCGCGGACGGCCCCGTGCTGTGGGCGGCGAACCTCGGATGGTCGGGCAGGGCGGGGCTGCGACGGCGGATGGCGGCCACCGGCGCGCAGTGGAGCGCGCTGTTCGGCGTCCCGCTGGTCACCGCCGTGAACCGTCCCGAACCGGCCATCACCTCCGTCGACCGACCGTTGGGCGGGCTTGTCCACGGGCCGGCGATCCGCGCACCGGGGGCCGGATGATGTTCGAGGCGTCTCTGGTGCTTGGCTGCCTGACCCTCGGGATGGACCCGGTGCTCGCGGTCGCGATCATCGACGAGCTGTCGGGTCGGGAGTCGAACGCGGTGAGCGTCGGCATCGCTCGTCATGGCGGATCCCGCGAAGGCGAACTCCGTGGCGGCGTCCGCGACGGCGATCGTTCGGCGCAGCGGTTCGTGACGATCTCGCCAGACGAGGCGGCGACCCTCGCGGCCGGGCTGGCGGACACCGCGCCCGGCGATGTCACGGTGCGGATCGGCCTGATGGGGGTCGACACGGCGAGGCTCGCGTCGCTGGAGGCGTCGCTCGACGAGGCGTTCGACCCGTGCAGGAACCTCGCGCTCGGCGAGCGGCTGTACCTGGAGGCCCTCGACGCCGCGACGGCGTCCGGCCTGGCGGGCGAGGACTCGGCACGGGAGGCGCTGCGCGGCTACCTCGGAGGTGCCGGGATGGGCTCCGTCGGCACGGACACCGTCGAGGCCGTGTGGTCGCGGCGCGCGGCGAGCGAGCGCTGGTTCGCCGAGCGGCGCACCTCGGTCGTGGCCGTCGGGTCGAATGGCGATGCCGCCGCCGGAGATGTCCGCACCGTCTCGTCGATCGTGGCCTGGACGCCTCGCAAGGGCCCTGCACCGGCCGACCGCACGGCTGGGGACGGTGCCGCGGAGACCAAACGATGAACGCGCGGGCCGCACCCGCCGCGCTCGTGGCCGTGCCGGTCAGCGAGCACGACGTACGCATCGCCGAGAAGCTGCGCCGCGAGCTCGACTTCCTGCTGCCCTTCCTCGAGGAGGAGACGGTGCAGGAGATCTTCGTCAACCCGGACGGGGCGGTGTTCGTGGACCGGGCCGGCGAGCCGCGTCGGCACGAGGGCTTCATCCGCTCGAGCAAGGTCGCGGCGCTGCTCGCGACCGTCGCCTCGTCCCTGCACACCACGATCAACCGCGAGCGGCCGCACATCGACGGCGTGCTGCCGCTTGACGGCAGCCGCATCAGCGGCGAGATCCCGCCGATGGTGCGCGCCCCGTCCATGCGGATCCGGAAGCACGCCAAGCTCGTGCGGGACCTGTCCTGGTTCGTTGAGCAGGGGACGATGACCGGCGAGCAGGCGGAGCGGTTGCGGGAGGCGCTCGCCGCGAAGGCGAACATCGTGATCGTCGGCAGCACGGGGTCGGGCAAGACGTTCCTCGCCAACTCGATGCTCAGGGAGCTGTCGCTCGTGTGCCCGGGGGATCGGGTGCTGACGATCGAGGACACCGCCGAGCTGTCGACGAGCTCGGCGGACGCGCTGTCCTGGACGACCTCCCCCGAGGTCGACATGCAGCTGATGCTGCGCCGGGCGCTGCGCGCGACGCCGGACCGGATCGTCGTCGGCGAGGTGCGCGGCGCCGAGGCCTACCAGCTGCTGAAGATGTGGAA
>JAULKR010206542.1:0-16419 GCA_032356305.1 Prasiola linearis | reverse complement strand
GGATGTCCTCCAGCGTGAAGGTGCCCGGCCTGTTGCACGCGCCCTCGACCGTGACGCTCCAGGGGTCGGTGACCAGCGTGTCCGCGTTGCGCTTCGGATCGGCCTTGTCGGTACCCAGCTCGTAGTAGTTGTTGTAGCTGGTCGCGGTGTCCATCGAGGTCGGTTCCTCGTCGGTGGTCCAGCGGCTCCCGGCGACCGGCATCGACAGCGCCTTCGCCTGTACCGGCAACGAGGCACCGCCGATCAGGCCGCCCACGCCGGTGGCCAGCGAGGCACGGATCAGCGTCCGTCGCCGTTCGAACACGGCACGATCGGTGATCTCGCTGCTGCGGATACCGGCCGTCTTCATCCAGTCGCGCATGCCGTCAGGTTCCTCCGGGTGGTGTGATGCACGGTCCGACCATCGGCGTGCCGAAGAATTCCCGAGCGATATCGGTCCATTATGGGCAGTGGGTCTCACTACACTCACGGGCACGGATTCCGACAGACGGAGTCCACCGACGTGGCCCGATTTCTGATACCGGCATGCCCATGAGCACCGCAACCCTCACAGACGGTCCCGCCGTCCATGTCTGACGATGGCACCCGCGCAGGCCTGCGGCGCCGCGCCGGCGACCGCGCACCCGGCGTGGCACGCGCGCTGGTCTGGGCCGAGCGGGACAGCGACATCCTGCTGCTGCCCCATTCCCCGCTCGCGCTGGCGAACGTGCTGAGCCACCCGGAAGGGCGGTTCGACCTGCTGGCCTGCGACTCGCCGGATCTGACCGGTCGCTCCGCAGCCGTCGGCGGCACCGCCGACGCCCCCTGCGTGCAATCGATCACCGCGGCACGCTCGCGCCACCACCGTCCGCGTGCGAGCAGCAACCTGTTGACACGCCATGCCCCGGATGCCCTGCGCGAGCGCACCCGCTCGGCGGTGGTCGAGTCGGCGCTGGTGCGCCGCCGTGAAGAACGCCGCCTGTACCTGGCCGCCGGCTTCCTGCGCGCCGAGGGGCTGGACGCACCGATCCTGCTGTACCCGGCCCTGCTCCTGACGCCACGCGGCACGGTCGGAGCGCAGCTGCGCATCGAGGACACGGTCCCCGATCAGAACCGCCAGGCGATCGCCCATTGCCGCATCGCTCACGACATCGTCCTGCCGGTGCTCGAACCGCACGAGCCGCTCAGCGACTACTTCGCCCGGCTGGGCGCCGCCATCGCTCCGGTACCGGGTCTGGAACTGGTCTACGAGGTCGGCATCGGCAACGCCGACACCGGTTTCCTGCACGACCCGGCCGACGGCGACGCCCTGCCCGACATCCCGGCCGGTCTCGACACCCCGCTGGCGATGGCCCTGGCCAGCGAGCTGTCGCTGGATCAGCTGCAACGCGTGCTGCAGCTGCTGCCCGCCTCCCGGCGCCTGACGCCCTGCGCCGCACCTGCGCGAACGAGCGAGGACGAGGCGGCGGACGGGCTGCGCGACTACGCGGTCAAGCTCGCCTCGCGCGGGCTCGATCGGATCGCCTTCGAACAGCTGGCGGACCTGCCCGGACGCATCGACCGCTGGCTCGACCTGATCGGCCGGGCGCGGCGCAGCAGGACCGTGGCCGTCCTGTTCAGCGATCACGTGTTCACGGTCCGGCAGCTGGCGCGGCTGGGCGGCATCATCGAGCTCGTCGACAAGGCGCCACCGGCGATCGAGAGCGCGCGACACGCCGATCTGGCCTACGAATCGACCGCGCAACTGCTGCGCCGGGCGCGCCACCAGGCGCAGCTGATCGAGGAAGAGCTCGATGCGCTGAAGAGCGTGTTCGTACTCGGCAAGGTACCCGGCAAGAGCGAGCTGCTGCGATTGATGGACGAGCTCGGCGGCGCGCACGGCGAGCTCGCCGTGGTCGACCAGGACTACTTCCACGCGCGTCGCCAGTTCATGGAGTTCTGCGTCGAGAAACCGGTCACGCTCGACGAGGAGCATCGGCGCCGGCTGGTTCAGCTGGTCAAGGTGCTGCGCTTTCGCGAGCTGTTCGTCAACAACACCGAGTACCGCCGCGCCCTGGGCACCGGCTACCGCGGACTGCGTACCGACTGGAAGGCGCTCGCCGGAGTGGTCGACTACGCGCGCGAGGTGGCTACGGTGCTCGGCTCCGAAGCGCTGGCAGCCACCGCGGTCACCGACTTCGCCACGTTCAGGCACGCGCTGATCGATGATCTGGACGTGCTGCGCGGGGCGACCGATGCGCTGGACGAGGCGGTCGGCACCATCGGGCGGGAATGGCAGACGCGCACCGTCGACGCCCTCCTGCTGCAGCTGGGCGAGACCGCGGAGCGCCTGCGCGACTGGCGACAGCGGTTCGAGGACCCGTCGCACCACGGTCGCCTGACGGCTGCCCGGGTGCTGTCCAGCGCGGGCGAACGGGTCGGCGACGCAGCCTCGGAGCGGCAACTTCGCATCGCACGCGAACGCATCGAGCAGTCGCTGCGCCGCGAGGGCGGCGATGCCGACAGCGTCGCCCGGACGCTGGACTGGTTGCGCCTGGCGAGCCTGACCGCGACCGAGCGGCAACTGGACGTCACCGCGATCGTGGACCGCCTGCAGATCGCCTGAACGGTCTGCCCGGGCTCGTCCGGGCGGGGCCCTGCCTCTCAGGTGGTCGGCACGATCCAGTCCGGACGGATGCCGGCCCGCCCGATGCTCGCCTCCACGTCCAGCGAGCGCAGCAGTCCGTGATCGGTGACCAGCACGGTGCGCCAGCCGAAGGCCGCCCCGCCCAGGATGTCGGTGTGCAGCGTGTCGCCGACCATGGCGATGCGCTGCGGATCGGTGCCCGGATCGAGCGTCTCCAGCACCCGCTCGAAGGCGTTGGCGAACGGCTTGCCGAAGTAGCGCGGCACCGCCACCCCGGCATCCTGCAGCGCGTGCGCGTACCAGCCGGGCTCGAACGAGAACGCGTCGGGGAACGGTGCGGTCAGGTCGGGGTTGCCGACCAGCACCGGCCGCGCCCGCCCGCGCAGGGACGCGATCAGCAGCGCCTGACGCGACGCGCTCCAGCCGTGCGCGCCGAGCAGCACGAATCCGTCGACCTCGTCGTACGCATCCACGCCGTCCTCCAGCAGCACGGACGCATCGACCAGCTCGTCGAACGCGCTGATGTCGCGGCCCATGAACCCCCAGCGCAGAGGCGATCCGCGTAGCTCGTGCGCCAGCGCATCGCGGCTGGAGACCACCTCGCGACGTGCGATGTCCATGCCCCAGTTCGCGTACTTGGCAGCCGTCACCCCGGTCGGCAGCGTGGCGCCGTTGGTGAGCACGCGCACCTGGCAACCGGCAGCCGTCAGCTCGGCCAGCCGGGCCGCCGCTCCGGGGACCGGTTCGAAGCCGACGTTCAGCACACCGAACCCGTCGAGCACGAACACGTCGATGTCGTCGACCAGCTCGCCCAGGTGGGCGCGGTGCAGGCTGGTCGCCGGCCCGGATGCCTGCGGCAATCGCGGCGCGACCTGCAGGTAGCGCTCGAAGGCGCTCGCGCCGTCCAGGGGGGTGTCGGGGGTCGGGGGCATCAAGAGCCTTTCGTCCATGTGCGTGCGTTGTCGAACATCCGCTGCCAGGGGGATGCGTCGCGCCAGGCGGGCGGGCACCAGGAGAAGTTGACCGCGCGCAGCGTGCGCTCCGGGTGCGGCATCAGGATCGTCACCCGCCCGTCGGCGTTGCACACCCCGGCCACCCCGAACGGTGAGCCGTTGGGGTTGAGGGGGTAGCGCTCGGTGAGCTCGCCCGCGTTGTCGATGTAGCCGAACGCGACGCGTGCCGCCGCCGCCGAGCCTGCCGCCTCCGGACTTTCTTCCGCGGCGTAGACCGCACGCCCTTCACCGTGCGCCACCACCACCGGCAACCGCGAGCCCGCCATGTCGGTGAGCATGATCGAGGGCGAATCGAAGATCCGCAGCGTCACCAGCCGCGCCTCGTACTGCTCGGACACGTTGCGCTCGAAGCGCGGCCAGCCCTCGCTGCCCGGCACCAGGGCGTGTAGCCGCGACAGCATCTGGCAGCCGTTGCAGACCCCGAACGCGAAGCGGTCGGTGCGCTCCAGGAAGCCTGCGAACAGGTCGCGCAGCCGCTCGTCGTGGCGGATGCCGGTCGCCCAGCCGCCACCCGCACCGAGCACGTCGCCGTAGGAGAAGCCGCCGCAGGCGGCGATGCCGGCCATGCCGTCCAGGTTCTCGCGCGCAGCGACCAGATCGCTCATGTGCACATCCACCGGCTCGAAGCCTGCCGCCCGGAACCCCGCCGCCATCTCCACGTGACCGTTCACCCCCTGCTCGCGCAGGACGGCGATGCGCGGCACGCTCAGGTTCAGCATGGCCGCACCACCTGCCATGCCGTCCAGCACCGAGACGCCCGGGTCGAACCCGAGCTCCGCCTCCAGCCCCGGATCGTCCATGTCCAGCGCGTGCGCCCGTTCCGCATCCGCGGTGGCCGGGTTGTCGCGCAGTCGCTGCACCGCGTGCGTGACCGTCCACCAGCGCGCCTTCAGCTCGGCGGTGCCCGCGACCAGCACCGGCTGGCCGCCGCGCACGATCCGCACCTGCGCCACCGCGACCGGTCGCCCGATCACGTGCACCAGGTCACCGAGCCCGAAGCGCTCGAACGTCGCCATGACGTGAGCGTAATCGGCGTGCCGGATCTGCAGCACGCCGCCGAGCTCCTCGTTGAACAGCGTGGCGATGTCGTCCGGCGGCAGGCTGTCGAGCGCGATCTCCAGGCCGCAGCGTCCGGCGAACGCCATCTCGGCCAGCGTGGTGAACAGGCCGCCGTCGGAGCGATCGTGCCAGGCGAGCACGCGCGATTCGGCCAGCAGCGCCTGCACCGCGTCGAACAGCCCGGCCAGCATCGCCGGATCGTCCACGTCCGGTGCCCGGTCGCCGAGCTGGCCGTGCACCTCGGCCAGGATCGAGCCGCCGAGCCGGTTGCGCCCGGCGCCCAGATCCACCAGCAGCAGGTCGGTGTCGCCGGCATCGAACCGCAGCATCGGGGTGACGGCACCGCGCACGTCGCTCACCGGTGCGAAGGCGGTGACCACCACCGACATCGGTGACACCACCGCCCGCTCGACCCCCTCGTCATCGCGCCAGGCGGTGCGCATCGACAGCGAGTCCTTGCCCACCGGGATGGCGATGCCCAGCGCCGGGCACAGCTCGACGCCCAACGCGCGCACCGCATCGAACAGCGCACCGTCCTCGCCCGGGTGCCCGCCGGCCGCCATCCAGTTGGCCGACAGCTTGACCCGCGAGCGCGATCCCACCGGTGCGCCGCACAGGTTGGTCAGCGCCTCGCCCAGCGCGAGCCGGGCCGAGGCTGCCGGATCGACCAGCGCGACCGGGCCGCGCTCGCCGGTGGCCATCGCCTCGCCGGTGAAGCCGTCGAAATCGGCCAGCGTGAGCGCGCAATCGGCGACCGGCACCTGCCAGGGGCCGACCATCTGGTCGCGCACCACCAGCCCGCCCACGCTGCGGTCGCCGATGGTCACCAGGAACTGCTTGGCAGCCACCGTCGGGCAGCGCAGCACGCGCGCCACCACCTGGTCGATGTCCATGGCGGCGGTGTCGAGCGCGGAGCCGCCGAACCGGGCACGGTGCGCATCGATCGACAGCTTGGGCGGCCGGCCCAGCAGCACCTCCAGCGGCATGTCCACGGTGGCTTCGTCAAAGTGCGCATCGTGCACCCGCAGGCGCGGCTCCTCGGTGGCACGACCGACGAAGGCCACCGGACAGCGTTCGCGCACGCACAGCGCCTCGAACGCCTCGCGCGCGTCCGCTGCCAGGGCCAGCACGTAGCGCTCCTGCGACTCGTTGCACCACAGCGCCAGCGGACTCATGCCCGGTTCGTCGTTGTGGATGGCGCGCAACGCGAACGTGCCACCGCGCCCGGCATCGGCCACCAGCTCCGGCAACGCGTTGGACAGCCCGCCCGCCCCGACGTCGTGGATCGACAGCACCGGGCTGCGCTCACCGAGCGCTATGCAGCGATCGATCACCTCCTGGCAGCGGCGCTGCATCTCGGGGTTGCCACGCTGCACCGAGGCGAAGTCGAGGGCTGCGTCACCGCTGCCGCCGCTGACCGACGAGGCCGCCCCGCCGCCCAGGCCGATCTGCATCGACGGACCGCCCAGCACCGCGATCAGCGTCCCGTCCGGCAGGGGGTGCTTGTCGACGTTGCCCGGGCGCACGTTGCCGTAGCCGCCGGCGATCATGATCGGCTTGTGATAACCCCGCACCTCGTCGCGCCCGTCAAGCTCCACGCGCTGGCAGTAGCTCCTGAAGAAGCCCGCCAGGCAGGGGCGGCCGAACTCGTTGTTGAACGCCGCCGCCCCGATCGGGCCCTCCAGCATGATGTCCAGCGCCGAGGCGATGCGCGCAGGCCTGGCGGATTCGCGCTCCCACGGCTGGGGATCGCCGGGCAGGTCCAGGTTGGAGACGCTGAACCCGACCATGCCGGCCTTGGGCCGGGCGCCGGTGCCGGTCGCGCCCTCGTCGCGGATCTCGCCGCCCGAGCCGGTGGCCGCACCCGGGAACGGCGAGATCGCGGTCGGGTGGTTGTGGGTCTCGACCTTGATCTGGATGTGGGCCGGTTCCTCGAAGCGCCGGTAGCACCGGTCGGGCCCGATCAGCAGGCGCGCCGCGGGCTCGCCCTCGATCACCGCCGCGTTGTCGTGGTAGGCGGACAGCACCCCGTCCGGCGAGGCGGCATGGCTGGCCCGGATCATGTCGAACAGCGAGTCCGCGGACCGCTGTCCGTCCACGCGCCACTCGGCGTTGAAGATCTTGTGGCGGCAGTGCTCCGAGTTCGCCTGGGCGAACATCATCAGCTCGGCATCCGACGGATCGCGCCCCATCGCGGCGAACGCCTCGACCAGGTAGTCGATCTCGCCGGCGGACAGGGCGAGCCCCAGTTCGGCATCGGCACGCTGCAATGCGGTCCGCCCGTCGCGACCGACCGGCACACGCACCAGCGGTGCGGGCCGGCCGGTCTCGAACGGCTGCTCGAGCGCGGCCGGCCCGAGCACCGATTCGGTCATGCGATCGTGCAGCAGCGCCAGCACCGCCGGCTCGATCGCGATCCCCTCGTCCAGCCCGTGCACGGTGTAGACCACGCCTCGCTCGACACGCCGCACCGCTGCCAGCCCGCAGGCGTGCAGGATGTCGGTGGCCTTGGAGGACCAGGGCGAGCGGGTGCCCGGACGCGGCACGACGTGCACCACGTGCTCGCCCGCGGCCGGTGCGCTCACCGTGCGCGCCTCCAGCACCTGCTCCAGCCGCGCCACCAGGTCGGGCGGTGCACCGCGCATGTCGGCGTCCGGGCCAGCGCGCAGGTCGGCGCCCAGGTCGGCGCCCAGGTCGGCGCCCAGGTCGGCGCGCAACGTCGTGCGCGCTGTCAGCCGGTCGATGCCCGGCTGCGCGGCACGCGCCCGCCCGTTCAGACGATCAAGCCGGAAGCCGGACAACGCCGCGCTTCCCTCGAAATGCAGCATGCGTTGCCCGTCCCGCCGAAGAGCCGCACAGTTTAGCCCCGTCACCGCTCAAGCACGCGGATCGGGCGCCGATCCACCGGAGCAAGCCCGCGCCGACGCCGACCCTTCATGGCCCGTCCCAACCTGCACGCGTCCGACCGACCGGCCGCCGCCGCGGACCAGCGCCTGCTGCACGCGCTCGGCGTGCCGTTCGCACGGGCCGCCGAGACCTCCTCGACCGGCTTCGCGCTGGTGGACGGTGCCGGCACGGTGCGGTGGGCGAGTGCCGCGTTCAGCCGCCTGACACGGGTGACCGGTGCGCTGCTCGGCGCGCCGCTGCCGGAGCGCCTGTCCGAACGGTTCCGGCTGGCCGACGGCGAGGCGGTAGCGGTGTTCGGCAGCGCGGCGGCCGGCTCGCTGGAACTGATCGAGGGGCGCAGCGGCAGCCCGGTGCTGCTGCACGTGGCGAAGCGGGACGGCGAGCAGCGCGTGGTGGTGGCGGTGGCGGCGGATCCGGACCGGATCGGCGGCGCGACCGGACCGATCGACGAGATCACCACCGACCCGTTGAGCCGGCTGGGCAACCGCCACCTGCTGGAGCAGCGCCTGGCGGGACCGGTACCGGCGACCTCCTCCCTGTCGCTGATCGTGGTCGGCATCGATCATTTCGCGGGGCTGAACGAGACGCTCGGCCGGCTCGCCTGCGACGAGGTGCTCACGCTGCTGGCCGACCGTCTGCGCCGCCTGTGCCGCAGCGACGACCTGGTGGTCCGGCTGCAGGGCGACACGTTCGCCATCCTGCACGATGCTTCGCTGGCCATGGATGCCACGGCGCGCATCGCCACCCGGGTGGCAGCCACCTTCGACCAACCGCTGCGCACCGCCGCGCACACCGTCCGGATCAGCGCCAGCATCGGCATCGCCCGGCAGGGCCGGGCGACCACCACCCGCGCCGATCTGGTGGACCACGCCCTGGCGGGGCTGGCCGCCGCCAAGCGCGCCGGCGGCAACACCTGGCGCGACTACGAGCCGGGCGTGGAGAGGGGCTGAACGGCGGAGCCATCCCCGGCCGTTCACGACCGAGCCAGGACAACGCACGCCAGGTCGCGACGACCGGTTCACATATCGATCATGGAATGGGCACATCGTGCCGTTCGCCATGGCGGCAGGCCGCTCTGGCAATAGTAAGGTAAGGCCCATCGTGGGCGCCCTCGTCGCAAGGTCTCATCGGAGGCGCAGCGCGCTCGCGGCTCGCCATGGATGGAATCGGGATGAAGAACGGCAGGACTGCGCACGACGCGGTCGAAGGACCGGACGAGCCGGCTCGGTTCGGCGAGTTCGTCGAAACCCGTTCGGATGGCTCCGGGCCGCCTGCCGCCGGTAGTGCCTGTCGAGCGGTGAGCATGGCGAGTGCAACAGGCGCCCGATGGTCCGTGCTCGCTGCCCTGCTGCTCGGCATCCTCTTTCCGTTCGTCGGTGCTTACGCCCAGGACTGCGGCGACACCCTGGTCCCCGACGGCACCGCCGGCAGCTGTGCCGCGGACGGGGGCGGGGCTGGCGGGAGCAACCCGTTCGACCCCACCGCCCCGGCAGATGCGGGCAGCGCCGGTGCCGACCCGCTCGCCCCGCCGTCCACCGTCGGCAACCCGATCTCGCTGTTCACCGGCAACAAGCGCGAGGTGGAGACCGATTTCGCCCTGCCGGGTGCCGCCCTCGCCTTTCGGCGTTTCTACAACAGCGCCAACGAGGCTTGGCGCTCCGGCGTCGGCCAGGGCTGGTCGCACACCTACGCGGTGACGCTGTTCGCTACCCCCGACGGGGCGCGCGAGCTGCTGCAGAGCGACGGGCGGCGGTTGCACTTCGCGCCCGCCGGCACGGACGACGAGGGTCGGGCGATCTTTCGCAGCGGTTCCGCGTTCGAGGGCATGATCGTCGCCACCGCCGAGAACGCGCACCGCTGGGAGCTGCCCGACGGGCGGCACCTCGTCTTCAACGGCAGCTACCTGACCGAGATCGACTGGCCGGATCAGCGCCACCTGAGCCTGTACTACCGCCAACGGCGCCTGGTGTCGGTGACCGACGAGATCGGACGAGTGCTGCGCCTGACCTACTGGCCCGGCATCCCTGGTGCGGACCGGGCGCTCGGCGGGTACGAGGCGCAAGCGTTCGGGCCAGCCTCCGGCCAGCTGGCGAGCCTGACCCTGCCCGACGGCGAAGTGGTCGAGTACGCCTACGACCAGCGCAGCAACCTGACCCGGGCCATCTATCCGGACGGCACGCATCGGCAATATCACTACGAGGACGAGACCTATCCGAGCCACCTGACCGGGCTCACCGATCGGACCGGGGTGCGGTTCGCCACCTGAGCCTACGACGGGCAAGGTCGAGCGGTGAGTTCCGAGCACGCCGGCGGGGTGGAGCGGGTGATGCTCGACTATCCGGACGCCGCCGCGATCGAGGCGGGTCAGACGGTGGGCACCACGGTGACGAACAGCCAGGGGCAGCCGAGCCTGTACACCTGGGAGCAGCCGGTGGGAGGGTCGCCGAGGTTGCTCGCCGCCACAGGCCCGGGGTGCGCGAGCTGCCCGCCGACCGGGATGCGCTGGGACTACGACGTGGCGGGGCGTCTGAGCGGTGCGACGGTCACCGGCGGGGGCACGGCCACCGGGGCAGGCACCCTGCAGTACGCCCATGACGAGGCCGATCGCTTGGTCGAGACACGCCGCACGCTGACGGACGGCACCAGCATGCTGATGGAGCGACGCGAGTACGCCACGCTGACCGACCCGCAGCCGGTGCGCATCACCCGCCCTAGCGTGAACACGGACGGTGAGCGGGTCACCCTGTACGAGCGCGACGAGCGCGGGCGGATCACGGCATTCACCGAACGGGGTTGGTCGCCGATCCTTGCGCTGCCATCGGAGACCGGCCAGCGTCTGCCGGCGTTCGTGCCGATCGAGCGGCGCACGCGCACCCGCTACGCGGCCGGACGCGTGGTCGCGATCGACGGGCCGCGGGACGACGTCGATGACGTGACGCACTTCCGGTGGGACGACGCCTCGCGACCGGTGGAGGTTCGCCTGCCGGCAGGCCCCGTGCTGCGCTTCGGTGCGTTGGACGCTCTCGGCCGGACGACCGAGATCCGGATTGCGCGCGGGCACCCCTATCGGATCGACTACGGCGCTACCGGCGAGGTGTCGGCGATCGAGCATCGCGGTACCGTGACCCGCTTCGAGCGTGATGCGGAGGGCCGGCTGACGGGGCTGGTCGATCCGGAGGGGCGAACGATGCGCATCGATCGAGATGCTGCCGGACGGCCTCGATCGATGACCGACGCGTTCGGCCGTACCGTGCGCATCGGGCTCGACAGCGAGAGTCGCGAGAGCGGGCGCTCGTGGCTGGGCGCAGATGGCGATCTGATCCGCACCCTGTCGATCGTGCGCGACGCCAACGGTCGTCCGTTGCAGCAGAAGGCCGAGCGTACGGACGATCTCGACGGGAGCACCCGCACGAGCGGTGCGACGTTCGAGCACGACGAGCAGGGCCATCTGCGCGCCGTGGTCGGACGCGACACCGGTGCGCGGGTCGAGATCGAGACGGACGATATCGGACGTACCGTGGCCTTCACGCAACCGGGCGGAGCATCGACGCGAACGCTCCTGGACGCACGCGGCCAGCCGGCGGGGTTCGTGGACGCGCGAGGCAACACGACGCATGAACTGCGCGATGACTTCGGCCAGGTGGTCGGGATCGACAGCCCCGACACGGGCGTGGAGCGCCGGATGCGCAATGCCGCCGGGCAGGTCATCGAGCTCGTACGCGAGGACTCGGGCCGAACCACCTATCGACGAGACGCCGCAGGGCGACGCATCGAGCGCTTGACCGCCAACGGCGAACGCACGAGTTGGACCTACGACGAGACGCTCGGGCAGCTGGAGAGCGTCACGAACACGGCTGGGACAGATCGGTTCGAGTTCGACGATGACGGGTTGCTCACCCGCCATGCCCGCACGATCGATGCGCTGCAGGTCGAGACGCGTTACGCCTACGACGAACGGGGCCGCCTGATCATGAAGACGCTGCCCGACGGCAGCCGGCTTCGACACCATTATCACGAGGGCGGCCCGAACGGCGGCACGCTGCGAGCGATCACCCGAGAGCACTGGTCGGGTCTGGGCGGTGGCGAGACCATCGCCGCGCAGATCGATCTGGAGGCACGGGACGGTGCGACCGGGCACGTGGCAGGGAACGGCCTGCGCACCGAACGCACGTTCGCACCGGACGGAACGCTTCGCACGCTGGCGCTGGGCGGTGAGCTGGCGCTGGGATACGCGTTCGACGACACGGGCCGGATCGTGCGCATCGAGGAGAACGGCAAGCGCCAGGATTACGGCTACGCCGGGGTCCGGCTGATCTCGGCCATCACCGAGGATACGACGTGGCGCTACGCCTACGATGCCGGCGGCAATCGAACGGCACGAAGCGTTTCTCGTGCGAACGGTGTGTCCACGAGCGAGCGTTCCGTACACGCCGAGCCGGGGGAGGGCAATCGACTGCTCGGGATTGTCGATGCCACCACGGGGGCCACCCGCGACTACGAGTACGACGTCGCCGGTTCACCGACCCGCATCGGTGCGCTGAGCTACGAGTACGACGAGCATCGGCGCCCCGTCGCGATACGCCGTGACGGGGCACTCGTCGCCCGCTATGCGTACAACGGCTTCGGCGAACGGGTGAAGAAGGTGGTGTACGACGACGCGGGGTCGGCGCCGGTCACGACCTACTTCCTCTACGACGGTCGTGCGCTGGTGGCGGAGATCGACGGCCGGGCGAACGTCACCGCCCAGTACGTCTACCTGCCCGGCCAGCTGCCGGTTGCGCGCCTCGCGGGCGATCAGATCCATGCGATCCATGCCGATCACCGGGGGGCGCCCCGATGGGTCAGCGATGCCGCCGGGCAAATCGAATGGCGTGCCGAATACGACCCGTTCGGCCAGGCGCAGGTGGACGTGGCACGCATGGACATGCCACTGCGCCTGCCTGGGCAGTACCACGATGCGGAGACGGGCCTTCACTACAACTACTACCGCGACTACGACGCTTCGACGGGGCGCTACCTGAGTGCCGATCCGATTGGGCTGCGCGGTGGCCCGAACCTCTACGGCTACGTCGGAAGCGATCCGCTCAGCGCCACAGACCCGCTGGGTCTTGCCGTGAACCCGGCGCAGGGGCTCACGATTGCCGTCCAGGTGGCAAGTTTGGGCAGTGCGTTCTATGCCTTTCTGGTCACGGCGGCCGAGGTGGGTGTGGCGTCGGTGACGGTAGGGTCGGCGGCGCCGGTGGTGGCGGTCGTGGGCGTGGCGGCTCTAGCGGTCTACTTTCACCGGCGTTTTGGCGGCGGGAACGCAGGCGAGGCGGAGTTCACGAGCGAGGCGGGCGGCGACAAGCCGAGCGCGAGCGACTACGCAGCATTGCAGTCGGAGTTGACGTCGTACGCGTCCTGGATGAGCGACTCGCCCGCGGTGTGGGACGGAAGCTGGTCGAGCTACTTCGAAATGGCGATCCAGCTCGAGGATGCGCAGCGCACGTTCATCGCCGACTACGAGGCGGTGTACGGTGTAGGTGGGGTGTGCTCGGATGCAGCGGTGCAGGCCCAGTACGACAATGCCGTGGCGAACGTCAATGCTGCCGATGCGGGGGCGGGCGTGGCGGCGTCGGCCGGAGAGGGTGAAGCGGTTGACACGGCAAACCCTTCAGAGCCTCCCCCTGAGTGCGGGGAGAAAGCTCAGCAGATCAAGAAAGAAATGTGGGTGAATAGGAATGCGAATGGAGGGGGGCGATCTGGAAAGAACGGATATCTGCGTCGTCTTCTGGAGCAGATTTGCGGAGAAAGTGTTCCAGGTTCTACTGGCTGGAACTCACATGAAAATGAACTTAGGGGAGGACGAAGACGAATTCAAAGATCCCTTAATCGAATGAAGTATCTAGGCTGTCCGACCGAAGAAGAGCTTGGAGCAGAGGATAACAAGCTGGCCGAAGAGATCGTGAGACAAGATTCGCCTTGGAGAGAAGACACCCAGCATTATCTGGGGCGTGAAGATCCTCGATGTGAAGGTTGGGATACATTTTCCAAAGGTGATGATCTTGAAGGGCTGCTAGAGAAGCTTGGCGTTGTAACTGGAAGGCCGATGTGAAGATCATAGACCAAGATTCGCACGTATATCGATATCGAATACTGCGCGAGTTGAGTTTCGCGTTATATTGGCTCGCCTCTGACGAGGAGCACGCCTACCATGAGTGGCTTGACATGCCAATCATCGATCATCGGTTCTTCCAGGCTGCTGCTCTTAAGTTCCTGCAGCGTAAGAAAACGATTCTGCTATGCACTCCTTCTAGTAAACACATCTGCTTTGTTGATGAATTTCTCCGCGAGATCGAAGAACACGACGAAAATGTCGAAAAATTTCTTTTGTGGCTCGCGTCTGTTTCCGAGTCCATCGCAGAGCGAGGTTCAAACGGCGCAGGTGCGACACTTTGGCTTGACAATCTTGGCCTCTGGGCGCACCGCAAAATTCTCTGGAAAAATTTCGAGCGTGTCGGGGTGCCTCTCTGGGTTGCCGATGATTATTATGAGAGCGTGCATAAGTATTTCATGATCGGGTGGAATCATTCAGAAAATATCGAGAATAAGTATCTAAGCGGCGAGCTGCCCATTTCCGAGTTTGACAAGCTGACATATGAAATGTATTTCAGGGAGCTTGAGGATTCTCCGGCTCTATTTCTTTCGGGGGATGCGCAACGAGCACTGCATTTCAGATGGTGGGCGCGGATACGGTCAGAGTTTTCTGAAGAAGCGATGCTTCGGTTGCACGGTCTGCTTGAGAGCTTTCTTGGAGCAGATTCAATGGCCAGTGGGACGGGTAGGCTAGCCTCGATCGACGACGCGCTGGCGACAACCTACTTTCTGCATCTCGAGAAGTAGTACGCCTCTCTTGGCCCGCAACCGGGACACAGCAGACCGCACCCGGACACCGGGAAACCGCAAGGGGGGCACGGGTACCTTCGACGGATGCTCGAGCAGATGTGCGGGGCGCACGGGCCGGGGTCGCGAGGGTGGACTGCTCACGAGGATCAGCTGCGAGGGGAGAGAAACAACATGGGAAGGGCGTTACGAACCCTGCAACGCGAGGACAACGACTGCGACGTGACGCAGCACGTTGACCGACGAGACCGTCAGCTCATGTCGATGATCCAGGAAAGGGAAGGCTGGCAGCCGGAGAATATCCGCCGGCTGGGCCGTTCGGACCCGCGTTGTGGGGACTGGGAGTCGATCGCACGGGGCGAGGACAACGGGCGATTGATCAGGAAGCTGCTCGAGCTGGCGGGAGGCTCGCTGTGAGCCACCTCGACGTAGCCTCGCTGCGCAATCATTCCAGGTTCATGTTCTATTTCGATTTTGCGATGTATTGGCTCCCGTCGGAGCAGGCGCGCGAGTTCGACCGCTGGTTGCGCCTGCCCATCCGCGACCGAGCGCTGTTCCAGGCAGCGGCGCGAGAGCACTTCGCTCGGGTATCGAGGATCCCGCCCGACGGCGACGTGGCGGACGTGCACGAGAGCTTCGACACACTGCTCGAACAACTCGGTGACGGTGGAGAGGACGTCGACCGGCTGACGCTGTGGTCAGCGATTCCCGGCCAGTTGAGCAATTCTTTGTAGATCAATAGCTTGAACGCCTTCAGCGGTCGAGCTGTTCGTACGGTATCGTCAGGGGCTTGCCCGCACGAGCGTGTTTTTCCATGGCCGCTGTCATGCCCCGTCTGCGCGGAGAGTTGTCCGCACCCGGACTGATCAAGCTGCTTCGCGAAGCCTTCCATGAGGTGAGCGATCCGCGTCGAGGCGCCTCGGTCGAACACTCGCTGCCCGACGCGCTCGGTGCAGCACTGGCGATGTTTCATCTGAAGTTTCCCTCGATGCTCAGCTTCGATATCCAGGCGCACGCCGATCCGCACCTGATCCACAACCTGGAACACCTCTACCGGCTCGACAGCGTGCCCTCGGACACGCAGATGCGCGAGATCCTGGACCGGATCCCGCCCGAGGCGCTGCGCGGGGCCTTCCAGGGGCTGCATCGCGCCCTGCAGCGTGGCAAGGCGCTGGAGGATTTTGTCGGCATCGGCGGGCGCTACGTGCTGGCCATCGACGGCACCGGCACGTTCTGCTCCACCGAGGTGAACTGCCCGCACTGCCTGGTCAAGCAGCGCAAGGGCGGAGTGACCGAGTACGCCCACCAGGCGGTGGCAGCCTCCATGGTGCACCCGGACAAGCCGGGCCAGGCGCTGGTGGTGGACGTGGAGCCGATCACGCGGGCCGACGGGGCCACCAAGAACGATTGTGAACACAACGCCACCGCTCGCCTGCTCGACTCGCTGAACCGGGCGTACCCGGCCCGGCGCTGGCTGGTGGTACAAGATGCGCTGGCGGCCAACGGCCCGCACCTGGCCTGCCTCATGGCCCGAGGCATGGACTACATCGTGGGGGTGAAGCCTGGCAACAGCTCGGTGCTGGAGAACGAGCTGCAGCGCCGCTTCGAGGCCGGGGAGTTCACCGAATGCGGCGAGCACACCGACCCGGAGGACGGGTGCGTGCGCGGGTATCGGTTCATCAACCAGGTGCCGCTGAACGGCTCGCACCCGGATCTGCCGGTCAATCACCTGGAGGCCTGGGAGACGACCCGAAACGGCAAGGAGCGGCTGTTCACCTGGCTGACCAACTTGCCGATCACCCGGGAGAATGCCGCCGAGATCGCGCGCACGGCGCGCTCGCGCTGGCGGATCGAGAACGAGCTGTTCAATGTGCTCAAGAACCAGGGCTACGAGTACGGGCGAAACTACGGCCACGGCAAGCAGCATCTGGCCAGCACGCTGGGGATGATGAC
>JAULKR010206431.1:0-16458 GCA_032356305.1 Prasiola linearis | reverse complement strand
CACTATAAAATAAACCGTCTTCCATTTGCCTGGTGTCTTTCATCACACTCCGGGTTCCAGTCATCGAAGCAAACGCTTCAGCGTCCCTGTCGCTGTCTGTACCGAAGATGAGCTTAGTCGCACAGTTACGCTCCAGCCTATCGCAAAACGCCTCTCCAACGGTCTCCAGATCACCTCTGGACTGATGAGCCACCGTGATCCCGAGCCCGGCGCCGCGAGCTCTGTTAATAAAATCAATAAAATTGCTACTCGCAAAGCTTGCGAACTCATCAATAATTACCTGAGTCTGCGTGCGAGAGCTCTCATCAAGCTCGTTATAGATCGCTCCAGTGGTGCGAATTAAGTCTTGCAAGAATAGCCTTCCGAGAAGCTCGCTTGATTCTTTATCACTCATGCTGTCCATTAGGACGTAGAGAACCTTCTTCTTCTGAACAGCTTCAAAGAGGTCTATAGTCTCCTCACCTCTGGGCTCTAAAAGCCCGCCCGCACTAGAATCCATTAGATTTTTAAGATCTGCTGCAAGTCCTTGAAGCTGTTTTCTGCCCTGACTGTCTTTAAGCTGTCGCACCAAGAGCTCGGCATCATGAACTGACTTTCCTTTTAAATGGCCGCTTGCAAGGTGACCCTCTAAAAAGTTTAATTCCGAAATCGCTCGGTAAACTTCTCTGACCGTAAACTCCAGACCTCGCTCATCTCTGAGCTCACACAAAAGACCTAGCGCCGCCCTCAGAGCCTGGCTTGAAACCTTTTTGTAAAACTCCTCACTCCATATAAATGCATTCATCAGCATGGAGTGGAGTTCTGAGGCAGGTCCTCTGGAAAACGGATTATAGCGCCCAGAGAGACTTTTATGGCTCATAGAAAGAAGCTCAAAATCGTCTGATCTGTCAGACACGTGAAGTGCCTTAGTGATCCAATCAACGGTTTCAAAGTCGGCCTTAAGGTCTAGGAATATCAGACCTTTTCCTTGCTCGATATTAGCGTTGATCATGTTCTTTATAAGGTTCGTCTTGCCCGCTCCGGAGCCTCCGATGATCTGAACGTGGTAGTTCAGATTGGCCTCAGTGAGTGCTACAGGCTTGTTCGTATTCATTTCCATTCCTAAGGTCATGCCACTTTTAGCCTCCTTGTAGGGTCTTAACCCGTAAGTGAGGCCACTGAAGAGTGGCTGAAAAACGACGTCGAGCGCTGGCACTAGGCGATGAATGAGCGGTGCACTTTGAAAGAAGACGCGCACGAAGACCACAGCCATGAGAAATGTGTAAAGAAATGCCAGGGCTTTTGCGAACAAAGAGACCAGCATCAATGGATTGAAGCTCCCACCTCCTTCCGCAAGGTCAAGACCGGGAATAATCATCGCTATTACTCCGAGAGCGATCAGATGAATCAAAGCTTTCTTCACACCAAAAGGCTCACTGATAAGCCATTTCATAGGTTTTTGAAGGCCACTGACCACGAGCCTGAGAAATGCCGACACCCTACTCGCGATACAGTAGTCATGAAGCTCAGTCCCCTTACTCTTCGCTCTATAAAAAGAAATTATGTAACATAAGACGCCTCCTAAAAAGCCTACTGGAAGCGTGGTCCAGAAGTACAGACTCGCAGACTTGAGATCCAAGCTCGTAATAAGTGACTTCTTTACAGCACTTGAGAAATACTTTTTATAACCACCCACAACCTCATCGTGGCTCTCGATAAACCAGCCCACGATGTCGTATAGAGGCCACAGTTCTAAAAATCCGTAATACGCTCGGCCGGAAATCTCAAAGCCTGAGCCGAAAATGAAAAAATACCCTATAACCACAACGAAGAGATTGCTGAAAAGAACCACTGCTTTTCTAGTGGTACCTTGACTTTTTAGGGCATCCTGAACCAAAAACGCTACTGGAAGTGCCAAAACTATGATCGGCAGGTATTTTGCCACCAGAATAAGAATAGTCGCCACCACAAAGAGTCCGAAAGCTATCAGCACTAAGGCCTCTGACTGCTTAGTCCCCTCGCTCTGCTTTGATTTTGAGGCCTCTGTCATCCCCATGGCATCAAGAATACCCATCGATTCCTCCTCTTTTTAAAATTTCACTTAACTCCAAAACTTGATATTTTTCCTTCGACCCGAGCATAGCTTTGTACTTTTCCGCCTGGGCCTTGAAAGTAGAGACCACCAAAACCTTGTGGTAACGGTCTGGAAAAAAACTCAACAGGCCCTCGATCTTGTCTATTTTGGTCTTCATTTGCGCCTGAGATTTCACCGCATGCTCATATTCAAAAAGAACTTTTTCTTTGTTTTCATTTAAAAACACCCCATCCGGAAGATACGGCTTCACTTGGCTGCGGTGCTTTAGGGCTTCTTTTTGAAGCGGAATCTCGGCAAACTTGAGCCGCCTTTCAGACCTCCAACCCTTCGACGTCCCGGCTTTTTCAAGTGCAATTCTCGTTAAAATCACGCGCTGAGAGTGCTCGTTTTCAGCCAAAGAGATAAATCTCACAGCACTCAAATGAAGGATTTCTGGCCGGTGAGACTTTAAAATTTCTACACCCTTTGGAGTCGTCAGATAGTGACCCTCGGATTTTCCGATACGGAAGCTGCGCAAAAAACCAGCAGATTCGAGCAGCCCAAGCCTGCGTCTCGCGATCTTTATTTTTGATTTTTCATCCGCCAAAACCGCTTCCGAAAAGAACCTCAAACTCAAAAAACGAACACTCGCCCAACCCATCTCATTTAAAAAAAGTAAGATCTCCAAATCCCGTTTTTGTAAACTTAACCCCGATTCTCTCACACCCTTTTTTCTTTTTTTCCCCTCACTGCTCAACAACACTTACTAACCCTCCCCAAAGCACACCCCTTTTCATAACTTCTACTAACCACCCCAACCTGAACTTCTACAGTCGACCAGCATAGCCAACCAACTCGTTGGGGGTGTGCTGGTCGACTGTAGAAGTTCAGGTTGGGGGATTCTTGTAATGTCTTGATTTCATTACCGATTAAAACTTTGAGGGTTACGTCTTACCCTACGCACTCACTCACGC
Source organism: Prasiola linearis (assembly GCA_032356305.1). NCBI lineage: Eukaryota > Viridiplantae > Chlorophyta > Trebouxiophyceae > Prasiolales > Prasiolaceae > Prasiola > Prasiola linearis. The sequence continues at coordinate 13,431 of JAULKR010206431.1, read as the reverse complement.
TTTAAACATCACTGAGGGCGTAACCCTAATTTGCTATTTTTAGATTCAATTTCACCTCCCGCATGCCCCCAAAACTGGCAGTTCGAAAACGACATTACTCAGCCTGGTTCAGACTTTGCTAGAAGATTTTTGAAGCGAATTGATTTAGTTCAGAGCCGCGTCCGGATCTCGGATCTTTTCTTCTGGAATCCTTGTGAGTTGGCTCTGATTCAAATCGATCATTTGAAACTTGTGCGGCGAGTCTTTTTTGACTTCCCAAGAGCTCTTCATTGAGGCTTCGGGCGTGATGCAAGCATGGAGCCTGGTGCCAAACTCCGCTCTTGTTGGGGAAGCCCCAAACCCCCTTCAGACCGAAAATTGGAGAGGCTTTCCTGAACACCGATGACCTGTTCCCGGCTAAAACGGTCATCCGTCAGCAGACCTCCAATTACGCGGCGCTCGTCGGTTCTCTTTTCCGACATGAGGGTTTGTATTGTCCGGAAGCACTGAACTCACCAAGAGCCATTCTCACGAGCCATTTCGATTACTGGCCCTGTTCATGAGCTTCCTAGTTCACCAGCTAATTGGTCGTATGCCCAGAACAATACCCTGGATCGACAAGTGCTCATCCAGATCTGGCCACTCGATACCGATGCCGGGACCTATCAGTCGAAAATTTTGAACTTCCTTAGAATTCGCCTTTGCCAACTTAGGGTAGAACTCCAACGGAGATCTGATCTCTCTGCCGTCTTCAAGAATAACCACAATCTGGTCTGCGGTGACTTGAACTTCGGTTGCTCTGAAGTCGAAATCATTTTTTTCTGCTGTTGAACTCATCCCATTTCTCCTGGATTAGTTGTTCATTCTTTTCCAAAATTTTCCTGATCGAACGCAGCTCGGTCGGCTTCATCCCATAGTTTCTGGACAATCTCACTGGTGACATCCAGAATTTAGCCGCTCTTTCAGCTATTTCAATATGAACATGTATAGGCTCATCTCCTTCATTGGAAAAGAAGAAGATTTTGAAGCCGTTAACTCTAAGGATTACCGGCAATATTTTCACCTTTCAAAATAGCCTGTTTTGTATCTGCCCACAGGTTCTTTTCAAAATAATCTTTAAACAAAGCCCTATAAGGAGGGCTCCCCGCTTTCACTAAGCCTGTTTGGGGTACCATATCACTCTTTTCCTCGTCGCCCAAAGAATCGAACCACTTCTCGAATGCGAACCCAAAGACTTCCTCATTTTGCCGCTGACGCTCTGATTGCTCAGCTTTCGCAACTAGTAAATACTCTTTCATAGCCTTGTCGGTCTCGGTTTCAACTTCACTCAACGGCTCGATACCAGCTTGCATCTGCTTACAAAGGCCAAAAAAGAATGCTCTAGGGTTAGAAACTCGCCGCCCATTCTTAGGCTCTACAATGTATTTCGAAAACCGATCAATTAGAGACTCGAAGTCTACAAAGCTAAAGGGTCCAAATTTCTGACGAGCTTCAAAGATAGCAGATTGATTGATGCCCATTTTCTCAACAACTGAGAGATTGAGAGTTTTCCACATTTCCTCGTTAGTAATAGTAGTTTCCAAATTAATCTCTCTACTACTACTAGAGACCCTTGTACCAAGTTGTGTACTCGGTTGCGTACTCACTTTGTTCTCAGTTTGTACCCAGTTTGTACTCACTTTGTTCTCAGTTTCACATCTTAGAAGGTCCTGAAACACAGATTTTGGTATTGAATACTTAGTCCAGCCGCCTCTCCCATTTTTGAAAGATTCACGCAGTACGAAGCCCTTCTTTTCTAACCGCTGGATACTCTGTCTCACTGAATTGCGGGTGCTTTCAGCCGACCTTGCTAAATACTCTACGCTTAACTGCTCGCTAGCTGAGGACTGAGTTTTTCGTACAGAAAAATAGATCAAAATGAGTAATTTTCTCTGTAAACCCAAGAGAGAAGAAAAGTCGCAGTTTGTACTCACTTTGTTTTCAGTTTGTACTCGGTTTGTACTAGATAGTGTACTCGGTTGCGTACCCACTTTGTACTCAGTTTTAGATATTCCGTCAGAACCTGTACTCACTTTGTTTTCAGTTTGTACTCGGTTTGCGGTAGGGCTCGTACTCACTTTGTTTTCAGTTTGTACTCGGTTTGTACTCACTTTGTTTTCAGTTTTTTGATTGCCGAGAAGGTTAATGTTCTTCTTTTTCTTCGGGCCTAAGAAATCGGAAAAGTCCTTAGCCATTGTTCGCCCCGATTTTGCTCCATACCTCTGTAATTAGCTCAAAATAGTCTGCTGACAGGGTTGATGTGGGTGCGTCCTCAAAAACGGACGAGAACTTTAAGGAGTTTTCCTGGCCAACCACAGTTCTGCGAATAGAATTATTAGAGCTAAACTCCCCGTACTCAGAACGATACTGAGCCTCAATTTGACTACTAATCTTCGAGTTTTCTTTTAGCGTGGGAATCATCGTGAAGCTTTTCCATTGAAGATTGTTGTCGTCCCTGAATCCAGCAATCCTCTGAATATTCTGGGACACACTTCTATAGGATCCAACATCACAGCCAAGCGGTGATATGATGTGGTCGGATGCAAGAAGTGCGTTTTTGATCACTACAGACCAACTAGGAGAGCAGTCGAAGATTATAAAATCGTACTTCTCCTTTAATGGAGCGATGAGCTTTTCGAGACTCTCAATCTTGTTATCTTTCGAGCTGAACTCGTATTCCAGAAGTGCAAGGTTTGGGTTCTCAGGCACGTAATGAAGTGTGGGAATATCGCATACTTGAATGACCTCATCGATCGAATTTTCCCCTTTAAGTACGCTAAAAATGCCAGGAGGAGAGGTCACATCCTCGATGGAATCATACTGATCTAGGTTTTTAGAAAGAAGATCCGTGATTGAACATTGGACATCCAAGCCAATAACCAAGGTCTTTATCCCATTGAGCGCCGCGGCCCTAGCTATATTAAACGCTAAGGTTGTCTTCAAAACGCCGCCTTTCGCAGTGTAGACGCAGGCTACTTGGCAGGACTCTGGCGGCTTCATGAAACCATATCGCCTGCCAAGGTCAGGGAGGTCTTTAGTCAGCCAATACCTGGCTGATATTTGACCGCGTTGCTCTCTGCTTGCAACAGGAATCAAAGATTTAGTTTCGTCGTTCTGTAAGACCCTTGAATATATTTTTCGCCGAAAAAGCTTTTCAACCTTACGTGTTGTCCATTTATCCAAGAGCCCCCCTTTTAAAGTGATTTGCACTGTTTTTTAGATGTTAGCGGCAAATAAAGGGTCTCATCAATAGTTAAAAGGTCCTAACACGGGTAGGTCATCACAAAAATGGCTGAAAGTTTGATCTCCAGAGTTCGGTGGACGTACTGCTTCAGCTATAACTGTGATATTTGCTCCTAAAGAGTCTTTCCTAAGGATTCAAAAAAAAACCTCATTTGCTCCCCATATTCTGGATTGGTAATTTGGTATTCAAAATTCTCAAAGGAATCCAGGGTCCTGTCTATGCGCTCGATATTTGCAGTTTGATACTCAATACTATCTGCCGCATTCAAGCCAGCCGAAAATACTAGAGCAAAGAATGGCATCATCAGTCTACGCACGTGGATCAGTGCTCTAGTAGAAGTGGCAACATATCCCGCAGAAGCTAGGCCTATCGCCATGAGAGCATTTTCCACTCGTTCTCGTTTGACATCTGGGGTTAGCTCTAGCCATTTCGACTTGAGACTTTCGTAGTGGACATAATCGTTACCACCAGATTCTTCCCGGTCACTGTTGTCATCAGAGCCTTTTCTTTTTTCGCCTGCAGGGCTAGAATTCGTGTTCTTATTTCTTTTCTTCTCCGATGGAGATCCAAGCAAGACTTTTATCCTCTCACTTTCAGACTCTGCGGATAACATGGGCCTTGTCCAGTCTGAGCTGTCATTGCTGCCAAAGTACGATTCAAGTTGGGCTTCGACATCAGCAACCCGATACCACTCACCTTCACCACCGAGCTCTGAGTCACCAGCATCGCCCGAAGCTTCGTCGTTCTCTCTGGCGGGTAATGTTGAGGCGTCCTCGTCAGGGTTCTTAACAGGGGCGCTGTCCTTTCTCTGTCTGTCGGGAGCCATCTGCCCTGAGCTCTGGTGCCTCGGGACTCTCACTGTTCGACTTTCTTTATCACCAGCCTCAGGAGGTCCGTAGCCAGTTGCCGCAGCAAAGACGGATTGTACAAAAAGAATACACACTAAGGGGACTATTATTTTCATTAGGAACCTTCATTTAACGCAAGTTTTAAAAGAGGTTTTAGCACACCAACTATCAATCAATGCTTGCATTCATATTTCTCTATAAATATTTCAAATTACATGGCTAACTTATGAACATAACGAGAGAAATATGCCAAAGCGTTTCTAGCAAATCACACTTATGATTATAGGTGTAAATTAAAGTTCGATTGCGGACCTTACTTTCCTAAATCACACAATAGGAGGTACAGGTCGCCATTGTGCTGCAAAAGCGCCTGATTCGAGTTTTTATAGAACCTGAGGCTAGTGGCTCCTCTGATCACGCCCTCCGACATAGGTACTGATGTTGATTTCCTAGCGTCCGCCCAAAAGGTCAAAGAGTCTTGCGATGACATTTGTATCGTCAGTTGCTGTGGTAACTCAGAACCGATCCTGACATACAAATGGCCTCCAACTTTATCGGACGACGATACGCCCGCCAAATCACTCTTGCATATAGATCCTTCTTCAGCCCTCATAGATTTGCTATTGTCGATTACGAGCATAATATCGGCCTTTTCGTTCTCCGACCCGAAAACGGTTAAACTAGTAGACAGTAGGGAAAGAAGTACAATTAAAACGCGCATATCTGCTCCTTAAATTAAATATTGTTAGGTAGTGCAAGCAGTAAGCCAGGAATAGTCTCAAAAAACGCTCGTTTTCCAGACCAATTAAAGTTGCAATTGTATATACATTGTAATAATATAAGCTGTGGATTTTGAGTGGGACGACGTTAAGTACGACATAAACTATGAGAGGCACCGGGTTCGTTTCGAGGAAGCTCAGACGGTATTTCTTGATTTCAGGGCTCAGGAGTTCTTCGATGACGACCATAGCTCTACCGGTGAAGACCGCTTTCTCCGTATTGGACTATCTCAAAGGATGCGGATTTTGATAGTTTCCTTTTCCGAGCCCACCGAAAACCTGATCCGTATTATTTCGGCAAGGAAAGCGGAACCTAAGGAGAGGAGAATTTATGAAAAAGGAATATGATCTAAAGAAAATGAAGAGAAGGGCCCCATCACGAACTCACCCAGAAGCGTCGAAGGTGGCAGTTAATATCCGGCTAGATGCTATAGTCGTCGATGAAATAAAAGGCGAAGCGCAGAGAATGGGACTTCCCTACCAAACTTTGATCAACAGTATCTTGCATCGTTTTGTAACAGGCGAGTTAGTAGACAAAGCAGGCCAAACTGGCTGATAGACAGAGTCAAAGCACCCGTAAATACCGATAGAGCGTCGACTTAGAAATTGCGAGGCTCTTACAAATCTCATTAATAGGGATCTCGCCAGTTCTATGCATTCCCAGTGCCATCCTGACCTTCGGATCTTGGTTTGTGACTCTCGGCCTACCACCAACTCGTCCGCGAGCCCTCGCAGCCTTTAGGCCCGCCTGAGTGCGCTCCTGGATGAGAGACCTCTCAAACTGTGACAGACTCGCAAAGATATTGAAAACGAGTTCTCCAGAGGCTGTGGTGGTGTCGATCGCCCCATCTTGGAGGGACTTGAAGCCAACTTCGCGCTCTTTTAGATTTTGGACAATTGAAATGAGATCTGGCATCGATCGCCCAAGACGGTCCAACCTCCAGACAACGAGAGTGTCACCTGCCGTGAGAGCTTTGAGGCATTTCGAAAGCCCAGGGCGCTCTTTCACACCACTGATTTTGTCGGTGAAGATATCCTCACAACCCGCAGATTTCAGAGCCTTAATTTGAAGATCAAGATTTTGTTCTACGCTCGATACTCGTGCGTAGCCGATCGACTTTCCCATAGGCCTTCCCCATTGAAGTCTCAAAAACCATACTCCGAGATGAGTTTTTGAGACTTTGATTATGAGACGAGTAAGTGGGAGCCGGAAAGCCGCTGTGCTTCGTTTTCAACTATTAGAGTTTGAGAGTCTCAAAAAAGGAGCGTTTTTTGAGACTATTGAACGAGGTCAAAATTCAGCTTTACTTTATACCGGCGTATGGTATATTGGTATTGTGATTGAGGGTATTCAAGGCAAGACAACTCAGAACATTTTTGACGGCATCAATTCCAAGGCCGCCCGCAAACTCCCCTCTAATTTGCACCAAAGGGCGCAGGATCTGCTTGATACTCTCAACGCTATAACAAGTATCAACGATTTGAAGTCGCCACCAAGTAATAGGTTACACAAGCTTAAGGACGATTTAAAGGGGTACTGGAGTATCAGCATCAATGATCAGTGGAGGATCATATTCCAATGGGATGGAACAAACGCCAATAGCGTCGAGATTGTCGATTATCATTAAGGAGTATTTATGAGATCAAAAAAGAGACCACCGAGCCATCCTGGCGAGATATTACAGCGTATTTATCTCGATGATATGGGGCTCACTCAAACCGATCTCGCTCGGCACTTAAATTGGAAGCCTGGCAAAATTAACGAAATCGTCAACAAAAGGCGTGGTGTTACAGCCGAAACTGCCCTAGCTCTCGCTGACGCCCTAGAAACGTCTCCAGAGTTGTGGCTCAATCTCCAGTCAAATTATGACCTGTGGCATGCAGAGCAAGACCATAAGAAGGTCCAGGCTATTGGTGCCTAATGAGATCAGACTAATAATCATAAGTGTTATTTTCAGGCTCATATGAGCGAAATCGGTGAGCGTGACTTCTGAACTCGGGACGTTTAAATTGGCCATTTTGAAATAACAAGTGTGTACTAATTGTCGCTCAAAATCGGAAGATGAAGGTATTCTATGATTAAGTATTTGAAAAGAATTGATGAGACTCTAAAGAGGGGGCAGTGCATACAGGCATGGGCAGCCTGGCAAAATCTTTTGAGACAGGAAAAATACCAAATTCCAACTAATCTTATGCGTTTTGGGGCGAAATCCTACTCGCAAAACGACGAGGATGGCATCATTACGGAGATCTTCCGGCGAATTGGTATAACCAACAAGACATTTATTGAGGTCGGTGTTGGGGACGGGCTGGAGAATAACACATTAGCTTTGTTAATTCAGGGCTGGTCAGGGCTCTGGGTGGAAGGCAGTCCTAAATTGGCTAAAAAGATCCGCTATAAATTTGAAACTCCTTTAGCCTCTGGGCAACTGCAGTTGCAAGAAGCCTTTGTAACTATGCAAAACTTCAATGCGTTAATCGGGTCCACTGGAGGGGGGGAGGTCGATCTTTTTAGTCTAGATTTGGATGGAAACGACTTTCACCTATTGTCATCTATGACAAACTTAAACCCACGAGTTATCGTGGCTGAGTATAATGCTAAATTTTTGCCTAACGTTTATTGGGTCATGGACTATAATGAAGCTCATTCCTGGGACGAAACCGATTATTTTGGAGCTTCTTTAGTAGCCTTTACAGGTCTTCTAGAGCGCAAGGGTTACGGGTTAGTCGCATGCAATGCCTGTGGAACTAACGCTTTCTTCGTGAGGAATGATCTCCTTGAAAACAAATTCCAACCGGGAGGAACTCAGGTGCATTATGAGCCCGCCAGATACTGGATGGCAAAAGGCATGGTTTCAGGCCACCCAGCTAATTTTGGTGCATTCAACAACTCAATTTGAAGGTGGGTCTTAGAAGATCGCGTTTTCAGCCATTGCTGTGACCTGCCGACTCCAGCCTGCCCTGGGTGGCAGGCTTCAGGCTTCAAAATTCACGATCCCATCAAACGTGGTCTCAAAGTAAACCGTCGCAACACTAAGCGTTAAATAGAAAAAAGAGCATATAAGTGAATACTCAAGGGCTCCTTCCACGTTCTCGAATACGCCATAATACCAGTAAGTTAAAATCTCAGCCGCGAGTAAAAAGCTCCACTTGTAGCCCCTCAGTTTTTTTGGCCAGCAAAAACAAAAAGCAACGTATCCAAAAAGCATCGCTGATTTTGTTGTGAGTATTAGTAAAAAAGCCAACATTAATAGTCTCCTTCTTTTAGTTAAACGAACACTTCCCCGCTCGGCGGCAGAGGTTTGTTCGTCACTTCGGGTTTAGTTGCTACATCCTTAAAATCATCGGCTTCCGAAGTTTCCGAGTCGAACGCAGCCGGGTCTTCGTAAAACGGCAGCCTTGGTTCAATTTTCTCAAATTCCTCAGCAAGATAGATTTTTGTTAGATTCACCGACGTATCGACAAGTCTGGAGATTCGCAGGATCTCGCCCTGCCCAAGACTTTTAATCACGTTAGGATGAATCAAGAACTCATCCACTTCGCGCCTAGACATCATTCCCGTGGACTGAGTGCTAAAAAATCCCTCTTCCATCTGGAAAGTATCCTTCATAGTTTTCTTCGTACCAACCATGGAGGCGAAATACTCGGCGTCCTCGTCGTTGTCGGTTCCAAAAATGAGCTTGGTGCCGCAGTTTCTTTCGAGGCGGTCACAGAAGTTCTCACTCACTTCCCGCAAATCCCCTCTAGACTGGTGGGCGACCATAATGCCAACGCCCGCCCCCCTGGCTCTATTGATAAAATCTATAAAGTTCGGGGTGGCAAAGGCTGCGAACTCATCAATAATTACCTGAGTTTTACGTCTTTGCTCTTCTGGAATACGGTTATAAATCAATCCTGTCGTGGTAATCAGGTCTTGAAGGAGAAGCCTCCCCAGCATTTCGCTGGATTCCTTCTCGCTCATCGAATCCAGCAGAAAATAAACGATCTCTCCACTTGAGATCGCCTCAAAAAGATCAATCTCAGGCCTCTCACTTGGACCAATAAGGCTGCCGGCACTTGAGCGGGTAAGATTCAAAAGATCCGTAGAAAGTCCTTTGACCTCCATCTGACCTTCTTTTGTTTTGAGACGCGCGATGCGCTTTTCAATCGCTTCGTAATCAATAGCTGATTGACGTGATCTCTCAAAATATTCAGCTAAAGCCTCAGAGCTCGATACCGCTCTGTAAACGTCTCGGATGTAAAAAGGCTCACCTGTTCTATCCCGAACCTCACACAGGACCATGAGAGCGTCTGAAAGCGCGTGGCTCGCAGTCTTCCTGTAAAACTCTTCAGACCACGTCATCGCATTCATGAGTTTCGAATGAAGCTCCGTGGCCGTTCCTCGGCGCATAGGGTTGTAACATAACGATAGCTCTTGATGAGTCAGGCTAAAAAGCTTGAGCTCTTCAATTCTTCCAGCACCTTGAGCCGCTTTGGCAATCCATTCTACCGTGTCAAAGTCCGCTTTGAGATCTAAAAAAAGGATTCCATCTCCCCCGAAAACCTTATCTGAAATCACATTTTTGATAAGATTCGTTTTCCCGGCTCCTGAGCCACCCACAACTTGAGTGTGGTAATTCAAGTTCTTCTCGGTCAAAAGAACTTCCTCCCTGGTATTGATATCCTTCCCGAGGGCTACGGCTCCTTGAGGTCTCTTTCGTTGCCCGTTTATTTGAATGCTCAATAAGCCGTATAAGGGTCCCAAAACCCAATCTACCAAAGGCACCAGGTGGCAAATCAGCTTCACCCGAAGACACACCGCCCTTAAAAGTAGGAAGGTCATAACTAAGCTATAAAAAACAAATAGAAGTCGAATGATCGCGCCGATAACGAAAAGCGGAGACTTGTCCGTAAGGTCTACGGCAGCAGGCCCCAAGGCGTTGTCCATCGCCATAAGTGCACCCAGAAGAGCGAACCACACTCCAACCGCTTGGCCCACTTCAAAAGGGTGTGCGAGCATTTTTCGGACTGGCCACTGGATGACCCCCAGAAGCTTTTTTAAGACCACAAATGAAGCGCTGCCGACGCCTAAAAACCGCGTTTCATTTTGCTTAAAATGCGCCATCAAGAGAAAAACAAAAGACCACCCTACTGCGATAGCCAGTAAGGACCACAGGTACTGACTCGTGTCCAAATAGGTGAGCTCGGTGATTTTTGCTTTTTGAAAAAATTTGCCGCCAAAAGAGACTTTGTCGATCAAATCATTATGTTTCATAGACGCCCACCAGAGGAGGTCTTTTAGCCACTCGGCCTTCAAAATTCCGTAATAGCCTTCAGAACTTTTCCACGGAATAGCGAAGAGCAGAAGAAAGCTCGTCGTCAATAGCACGAGATTGCTCAAAGTGAACTTTACCTTGTCCGCCCACCTTCTTGCTCTCATTCCGTCACAGAGAACCCAGCCCAGAGGTATCGCCAAAATAACTACTGGCAGATATTTTATAAAAAGAATGAGTGCTGAAAATGCTAAGAGGCCAATAACTCCGGCCGTCACCATGGCCTCTTGCTCGGGGCTCACTCTCCGCGAGTCAGTTTTTCCAGACATGATCCATCCTTGCGAGTTTCAAGAGTTTGCTGAATTCCAAGATCTCGTATTTTTCACGCCCCTTTAAAAGCTCTGAGTAATTGGCGACCTGGGTCGCAGAAGTACAGACGATCAGAACCTTTTGGTACCGTGCCGAGAAGGCCCTTAGAATCCTATCGATCTGCTCAAGCTTCTTCTTCATTTGCTTTAAAGATTTCTGGGCATTTTCGTACTCAAAAACGACCTTTTCTTGGGTTTCATTTAAAAAGATTCCGTCGGGAAGATAAGGCTGGTGGTTCCCTTTGAAAGCCTCTTGCTGCATCGGAATGTCGCTCATTTTTAGCCGCCGCTCAGATCTCCATCCAAAGCTTTTTCCCGCAAACTCAAGCGCCAGCCTGGAATAATGCACACGCTTAAAGTGCTCGTTGAGGTTAAATGAGATGTGTTGGATGGCCTTTAAATGAGGCATCGACGGGTAATAAAACTCTAGAAGATTTATCGATTTCTTCGTTGAAACGTAATAGGCCTCGCTTCGCCCGATTCGAAAAGATCTCAAGAAACCTGAATTTTTAAGCTTCCAAAGTCGCCTTCTTGCCGTTTTAAATCGCGGCTCAGACCACTTTGAAATTTCATCACAATAAAATCTTAAGCTTAAAACTTCAGCACTCGCCCATCCCATTTCATTCAGATAAAGAAGCATCTCTGCATCTCTCTTCTGAACTTCTATTCCCTCAAACGAACTCGAAACATTCTCTCCACTAACTACTTCTAACCCCAAAACCACACCCCCTTTAATCTCCACTCAACTACTGTCCCCCAACCCGGTCTCCTTGATATCGACCAGCATACCCAACCAACTCGTTGGGGGTGTGCTGGTCGATATCAAGGAGACCGGGTTGGGGTTTCAAGTAAGATATTGTTTTCATTACAGTCTTAAGATTTTTGGGTTACGACTGACCCTACGAGAGACCTTACGAGGATTCCTCGCTTTGCTCGTAACCCTAAACGCTAAATTTTCTTTATCTGGAATCATATTTTGGCCCCCCCAAGATTTTGATTTCTGCCCTCAGCATAAGCAGGACTTTTGGCGAGGCGCCAGGAAAAATCTATGCCTACTTTAATTATTTATATCGATGTCCGGCCAGCCGGATTTTAATTGCTCAGATGCCGAAATTTTAGAAGTTGAGGAATTTTGAGTACCTCAAGTGACGCATTGCAACTCTCGGTTAATCGAAGCTCGTCGCTGCCTAGATCCACGCTTGCGCTCAGAGCTCCCATTACGCGGCGCTCGTCAATTTTGAGCTCGGACACTAGGAATTGTATTCGCCGATAGTCTTGAAGCTACCACGCAGCCTCCTGGCGTTCTGAATGATTTGTTGGGACCGTTCTCAATCTGCCCGTGGCGCGCTCTAGAACCTTGAGTCTTTAAAGCGGTGATTTAGAAATTAAAAAGCAACACTCTGACACTGTCAGCCATCTTCGGCTCTTCGCCCGGTTCCGCAAGGGTCAGAGATCAAACGGCTACCGTAGGTTTTTGAAAATATCAGAGTCAGTATGGCTAAGCCCCTGACTCTTCTTTGCCCAAAGTTTCATCATGAAGAAGTCCATAGGCTCGGTCTGCAATCACGATTGCATCCGACACGGCCGCTTTGGTGAAATTGATCTCCGTTGGATACCTGGACGCCGTCACATATTTCGTTAGCATGCCCACAGAATCTAAACTTGCGCGCAAGCTTGGTCTCTTCTCACAAACCTTTTTGGCTAGACCTCGCAAGTCGTGGGTTCTCGGCACCGGCTCTCCATAGAAGACCAAAAAACCCTTAAGAGCCTTTTCAACACTTTGTTGAGCGTGAAAGGCGGAGCCCTTAAGAAATGGTGGATTGGCCTCGATGGCGTACTTTGAAAGCCTCAGGTCTTCTGCTGCCTGCTGGAACCACCTCAGGCAAACGTTCTCCCGACTCTTTTTATCAGGAGGCATACACTTCGATACCCTCGCTCAATGCAATTTCAGGTAGAGAGCTTAAAACCTCAGCTTCGTCTTCGAATTTCTCTTCCGTCATAACCACCAAGTCTACAAAAGCATCAACTTCCCAGAGGGATGCGTGTCCTTGATCGATGAGAGCTCCGACATCCTCGCACTTAGAGTCCACAACTATCAAGATGTCGTAATCCGAGTCCTTAGCGGCGTTACCCTTAGCCCTAGAGCCAAAAAGGAAGGCTCTTTTCGCAGGGACTGCCGAAATCAAACATCTGATTATCTCTTCCAAAATTGGATCTTTCTTCATACTCACCTTTCAGTGTTTTCTTTCTTTTCTCAGTCTGTAACTGTCGCAATTTCTACTTCCAGGGAAGCTGTCAAAACCTTCGATCGAATGAAGGATATCTCCAATTCTTAGCTTCTAGGCGACACGCACAGCCTCCTGAAGAGTGCTTTCTTTCAGGCTGGGGTGAAGCGCCTTTTCTGTTGCTAAATCCACTTCTGACTTCAAAATATCCTCTAAAAAATATTTCACCTCCAAGAAATGAAACATTCCAACATCATTGCTGAATTCAACAATAAGATCAATATCGCTCTGCTCGTTTGATTTTCCCGTTGCCACCGAGCCAAAGACAAACAGAGATTTTACGTGAAGCTCCGTCAGCTTTTGGTGGTTTTCTTTTAGAATAGCCTCAATCTTAGAAACACTCGTCTTCATCGCTTCTCCTCCAAGATTCTTTCTCGGCGTTGCTGCCACAGATTATTTTCAAAATGACTTCTGAGCATCGCCATGTATGGCCCAGAATCTTCTTTTACCAAGCCGTTGACGGGCACGATGGTGTGTTTTTCCTCACTACTCAATTCATCAAACCAAGCTTCAAACTCCAAGCTCAAAATTTCTTGCTCTCGCTGCTCTCTAGCCGACTTTTCAGCCTTTGCTTTGAGTAAGTATTCCTTCATCGCCTTATCGCTTTCGGTCTCAACTTCACTCAGAGGCTCTATTC
>JAULKR010206320.1:0-16464 GCA_032356305.1 Prasiola linearis | reverse complement strand
AGTTCGCGCGATCTCGACGAGCGGTGGGGGCACCGGCTCGGCGGCATCGGCGCGGTCGTCGCGCCACCGCTCGAAGACGCGCCGGGCGTACTCGAGCGGGCAAGGGTCATCGAGGAGAACTGATCGGTACATCGCTTCCTCTGCCGGGCGACAGAACGAATTGATCGGTACATCACATTCTTTGCCCTGCGATATGCCAGGTGGTGAAAAGGCATTGGATCAGATCAGTTCAGTCCGACCGAGCTACGCGTGCCAGCCATAAGATCACCTAAAGAAGCCCATCGCGATGCAAAATCCATGCTAGGACCCCACCACGACGCCGTATATCCGGTACACTACAAGTATGGCAAGGCGCTCTCGTCCGTTGATTGCAGCCAGATATAGCCCAACGACGAGCCTCAGCAGCGGTTGTCAAGCCATGAGTAAAGGGTCATGGTCGACGAGCTGCGGTAACCGAGACCGCACGGTGCTTTAAATCGCCTTCAGGCTCATTCATATATATTCCATGGAATTATATATTTTATTTTTATAGATCACTAATAATCAGTTAGCTTACCGCTGAGATCAAGTCAAATTTTTGACCAATGTTCCTGATAGGGAGCAAAAGTGGGAACCCGCGCCATTTCAAACGGTGCTTGCTCCGCCAGACTGAGTTCCGCCTACATAGAGGCAGTCAACATTCGGATAAAGGTTTTCATGGACGTCGTAGAACCTGATGCGTGCGTCATCGATTACGTAAACATAAAAAACGCTCATCACCAAACGGACAATGAGTCAGAGACAAGCAATGGGCAGGTATCCGCTGCGGAGGCAACTCGATCTATTAAAGTCCCACGTGGCGTCAATGGCACGCCATCAGCGCGCCGCATCCGCATTGTCTCGCTGGTAGCCAGCGATCTAACAGCACTAACCTTTGCCGCTCTTGGGAGCGCACTTGCATATGAAGTAATGCTCTCTGTTGGCGAGCCGCGGGTGCCACTACACGCCATCGGAGCGATTAATTCGGTCAACGCTGTCGCGATGTTCTTAATCCCTTTCGCTGTGATCATTTGTGGCAGCTACGCGGACGGCCACTACACGCGATTCCGGCCTTTCTGGACGGAGATCTTCGATTTCCTATCGACTGCCGCACAGGGTATAGCGCTCGGCGCATTTGTTCTATTCGTTGCTGACGTACATTTTTCACGATTGTGGTTTTCAGGTTTTTGGGCGCTCGCGCTACTGGCAGTCCCCTGGGGACGCCATGCCACCAGGCAGGCACTGCTCAGACGAGACTACTGGTATAGACCAGTATTAATGGTCGGAACCGGCGCCAACGCGCAGAGTGCGCGTGCCGCCATCGAGCACGATCCAGGACTTGGACAATGTGTCGTCGGATTCATAGCTATTGAACCCAATGACCAACGCGGCGCGTTGGATGACCTTGATCAAACAATTCACGATCTAGAAGGCCAGTATGGACAGCTCGATGTGTTGTATGCGCCCGAGAGCGACAGAGAGCACGAGACGTTCGGAACAATGCTCGATGGGCCTTTGGCACGTGCGCGGACCGTATTGCTTTCACCACCCGGCCGCGGCCTACCGCTGTACGGTGCCGGCTCCACAACTGTACTGACCCATGACACGATCCTGCTGTCGCTGAACGCCAACCTTGGCATTCGTTGGAAACAATTCGTCAAACGCACCTGCGACCTCATAGGTGCCTCGGTGCTGCTACTCGTACTCGCGCCACTGATCTTGGTCATTGCGGGAGCACTCGCAATCGAAGGTGGCAAAGTATTCTACATAAGTCGGCGAATTGGGCGGAACGGCGAAGCATTCGGCTGCCTGAAGTTCCGATCGATGATGCCGGACGCGGACGAGGCGCTAGCAAACCACCTGGCGCAGAATCAGGCAGCAGCGCGCGAATACGCTTCACACTTCAAGCTTCAGAACGATCCCCGTACAACTCCGTTAGGTCAACTCTTGCGGCGCACGAGCCTCGACGAACTTCCTCAGCTTTTGAACGTGCTTCGCGGTGACATGAGCCTTGTTGGGCCCCGACCAATTCTGCCGGCCGAACGGAGGAGCTACGGCCCTGGTCTTGCGCTCTATGAAATCACCCGACCGGGGCTAACCGGACTATGGCAAGTACATGGCCGAAGCGCACTATCCCAACGAGAACGCGCGAGACTAAATGTGTGGTACACGCGGAACTGGTCGCTTCGACTCGACATCGTAATTCTGGCCAAGACAATACCTGTAATTTTGCGTGGAAGCGGCGCAACCTAACTACTGCCTCCCAAAGGGATTGCATGGCGGCACTACGACTCATTGAACTGTGTGTTCCTCAAGCTCCATCGTCTCAAACGCAATGACCGATCACCCAATCCATGAAGACGCGCAATAGTGATCGACAAAGGCAATGATAAATACTCCTCAATGCAATCTCTCGGACCATTGCATGGCGGCGGAGACCGTTTGGAAAAATTAGCCGCATCTGAGTGGCTCTACAGCTAACCGCAGAGTAGCTGTTGCGCTCATGCTTCATTGGCCATATTACGAACTGTCGAATAGAGTGACAAGCATAGGTTCGTCATTCAAAATCATATATCTTTAATCAACAACCAACTAGATTCCGATTCTGACGTGAACCTAGTCCATCAGTATTTTTATTCGACACAACTGAATCATAAATTCCAACTCCATGACTCGAGCCGTTGCAGTAGTAGTCGCTCGCCGTTTAGATAGAATCAACAACGGGAATTCGGTGTACTTGAAAAACTTCGTCACAATGCTCCACGAGCAAGGTAATGATATAACACTTGTGTTCGCCCCAAAAAGATCTTTCGCAAACACGCCATTTGCTTCTATTCATCCGGGTTTCTCTGATCTTGCGGCAACAGTTCTGTGGCCTGGCACCTTCAAGATATTCAATTTCTTTTTCTCTACGAGCTTAACGGTTTGGGCAAGATCGGGTAAAAGGTTACTGCAATCGTTTCATTATAGGATCAATGGAACAAAACCAAGTAAGCCAGCAAGCCTTCTTGGCCATTCCCTTTCCGAACCTGAAAGGAGGCATATTTGCAGGGTACTATCCGAAAAAAGCTTCGATATTGTAATAACCGAATACTCTTCACTTGGCCCCGTACTGAAAGATGTAGAAGCCAAGTTGCGATGTGTTTTTCTCCACGATCTGTTCTCCAGTCGTGCGATATCTTTCCGAAGTTTCGGCCGTGTTCCTGATCATGCTGAAATAACACTCGCTGATGAAGCTGCTAGATGCGATCATGCCGATCTTGTTATTCATGCTTCTGTATCCGAACTTTCGTTGCTGGAAGCACAGCTTCCACGCTCACGGCATGTTTGGATGCGCCCAACATTTAAAACCAACAACACTGTGAGCGACGATGAAGTAGCTTCCAATCCCAAAGCAGTATTCATCGGGACATCGCATGAAGGCAATGCGACCGCCGTACAGTATCTACTAACGGAAATTTGGCCTCAAGTTCGTGCAATGAACGATCGTGCTCAACTCTGGATAGTTGGCGACGTATCAAAAATGATAGATAAAAGACATCATTCGCATAATGGAGTTAGTATACTTGGACGAGTCGAGGCACTGCGCACTGTAGGGGGGTCAAACTCAGTTGGACTTGCACCCACGTCCATCGCTAGCGGTATATCTATCAAAGTTCTGGAATATATGAACTTAGAGATGCCAGTCGTTGCGCTACCTAGCGCACTTGAAGGATACGGAGAATTACTGAATAATTATGTTGTGCTGTCAAACAACTCGATGGATTTTGCGCGAAACATTAATCTACTTTTGGCCGATGCCGACCGAAGAGTTGAAATTGCTTCGCGGGGTCGATTAGAAGTACCAATGATACTATCAAACGATGAAATAAAGAAGATCTTAAGACTTAGAAAGACAAAGATAAAACGAAGTGGGGATTAACCGCATATGTGTTCGTGCTCGATCACAATATCTGGTCAAGAAAACTTTAACCTCGTTAAAGGTAGATGAAGTTGTTGTCACCCTTCTCACTTACTGGGCATAACTAGGATTCTGCTGGCCAGGACTCGACGTCGCCACAAACAAATTTCCTTAGTTCATCTGTTCGGTTCATACTCATCCTGACACGAATTTCCATATTTTAACCAAACTCAAGTACCTAAATCTTCGGGCTAAGTTGGCCTCGTTGCTTTCTATTTTAAAATCGCTTTCTATTTTCAAATCGTCGGGCTACTACACCAATCCTAGCAGGCCCTGAAGTTAGCCCTGGGCAGGAAAGTTCACCACGGTGTCGGATGTTACCTACCGCCATTCATCGCTGGCCCAACCTTAGCCGTACATTGCGAATTGGTTGCACACTCAACAGTCAGTCAAATCAGATCAGTGAAACTAGATCACAAAGAAAGCGCTGTGCATAACCTACTACCCGAATACCAACACGGGTCTAAGTAAGATCAAAATGTAACCCTGAAATAGCCAGAAAAATCAGTATTCTAAGAGATGTCCACCTAATCTAATTAGCACCCGGCATAGTACGTGCTCCAGTAAGTGATTGCGCTTCGTCTAGACCGTCGATTTTTCTGCAAGCATAAGTTCGACTATTACAGCCAACACTTAGATTTTGTACCAGACGTTGTTGGGAATCAATTGAATACCCGACTTCCGAAACATCTCGAAATGACGGCTTCTGGAGCGTCAAGTTTCAATCCAGTACGGTTGAAGACACAATTTCAGCTCTGTCGATATTGCACCTATAAGTTCGACAAAGTTGACCGATTCGAAACTTTACTCATCGAGTTCGTGTGTTCGGATGAAAGATTCAAAATTGCAGACTTTCTAGTTTCAGGGAATACCTAGAATTTACCACCATCAGTTCTCACTAACAATATTCGGAATGTAGGTAGGGTCACTTCAAGCACCGGCTCTGACTTCACCAGAAACGCACCAATCGACCTAGCTGGTATGCTTACTCCCTTTGACAACAAGTGCAAGGGTACGCTTAGCTTAAGGAAGATCTAATTTTAACTAAATGTCTCTGATACCTATAATTTCTCTGATATCTATAGTTACAGACCCGCAAACTATTATATTTATATAATGTTACCATTAGGATAGATAATTAATGAACGGACCTCGTACAACGAATGAAAGGCAGGCCCTATACTACGAATCTCGTTTTGACGCACTGGAGAATAGTTCCGACGAAGTAGCAGCCAATAAGGCAACAAACCTCTGGACCAAAATCCGTAGAAAGGTTGTTCAGCGATTCGATGACAAAGTGGGATTAAATGAAAAGTATGAGAATATCCAGCTCAGCTGGATTTCCGATAAAATCGATGGTTGCGTCTTAGATCTAGGCTGCTTCAGTGGGAACTCACTTAGTCTTACCCTGGCTAGTCGAGCTGACGAATATATTGGAATAGATCTTTCCACTAAAGCTATCGACGAGCTACAACGTAAGTTGCAATCGGCTAAATGCTTGAAAGCAAAAACGATATCAGGCGACTTCCTCGATTCAAATTTTGAGGATGAAAAATTTGACTTGATATACGCACGTAGTGTCTTGCATCATTTCTCTAATGTCGACGAGCTATGCCTAGAGCTTCATCGAGTACTGAAGCCGGGAGGCATTATAGTTTCATATGATCCGCTAGCGACAACAGCGTTCAACAAAATCGCAAGAGCACTATACAGACCCTTTCAAACCGATTCGGATTGGGAATGGCCGTTTACCCATCGCACACTAGAATCCATAGAATCGACGTTCAATGTTGAAGCGGTACGAGGATTTCGTGGACTATCAAAAGCAGGATATCCGGTCTTCGCAGTAAGTCCAAAGTTGGCGACTAGAATAGGTAAATATGGCGATTCTGTTGACGAACGATTTGCTAGCGTAAACTCTCTATATCTCAGAATGTTTTGCTGGAACATCATGCTAAAACTTCGTAAAGGGCGCTCAAGCGTAACTCACCAGAATCCTACAATAGATCTTCAATACTAAATAAATGGTTCTCAGGATTCTGATAAAACTTTCATTGCATAAGTGATCATCATAGTTCGCATCATAATTTCAGAGAAATCTCCGGTGACGCGGTTACCCTTGTGATAATTCATGAAAGAAATATACAGGCAACGCGTATCAGCAATCTGATTGCATACACTTTCGCTACGATATCATTTATTTCGGTAACAGGTTTTTTTAATGCATTTGGACTTGTAACTGTCGCGTTTGGAGTTGTCTACTCTATAGGCAGCATGGCGATTGTCATTCTTTTTTTTGGAAAACGTAAAGAACCGCAAAACTTACAGCTGTATATTCTAATATATGCCTTCGCATTTCCCGCGATTTGTTTTACTTCAACATTGTGGAGCGCCAATCCTGAAGTTACGCTACGAAACTCGGTTCAACTAGTGTCCACCTCCTTGTTTGCAGCGTACGTCGGAAGCCAGCTCGGCCTGGAGGGTACTTTGCGTGCTTTCGGAATGGCGATGCTGATATGCGTCGCGGTTTCCTGTCTAAACACAATCGTCCAAGTGGTTCCTGCATGGTCACAAAACGAATTTGTCGGAGCTCAGCGATTCCTCACAGGTGTGTACAACCAAAAGAATGGATTTGGTTATGTGGCGTGTTTGGCATCTTGGGCGGTTCTTCACGCAGGAATGAAAAATGGGTCTGTAACAGGATACTTTCTAGCATACGCTGTAGCTATTCTTCTAGGGCAACTGCTGCGTGCGAGTGGATCAAGCACAGCGCTCATTCTATACTCCTTAGTCCTATCCATGCCTTTACTTTTTTTATTATTCATCACTGTTGATTCAATAGCGCTCTCAATGTTTTTCTCGGTGACAATTACGGTACTATTATTGTTTCTACTGGGGCTCGATGGTCGTACACTTCCTGAGCTAGTTCTCTCTGCTGTTGGTAAAGACGCCTCCCTTACCGGCCGCACTGAAATGTGGGAAGTAGCCGGGTCGTACGTAGAGCAAGCCCCATTCCTCGGAGTAGGCTATCAAGTGTTCTGGACCGATCCGCATTTCTCTTCGTCAGTTAACTTTATTCAATCAATTGTTCTTGAAACTATCACCAATTTTCACAACGCTCCAATCGAGGCACTCGTAGGGACAGGGATAGTCGGAACATTAGCTTTGCTAGCACTTCCTACAGGTGTTCTAATTTCATGCATCGCAGCATTGAAGTTGAAGCGCAAGAACAAGGTACTTGTAGTTGGTACAGTTTTCCTTGTTATTATTGTATCTATTCGCACAGGAGTCGAGGCGAACTTGTATTTCCAGCACCAGATTGATTTTTTTCTTATGAGTACGTTAGCGTTCTCTCTCGGCAGTACGAATGATCGAGATAGATACGGAGATAATTGATCATGAACCTTTGCGGTACAAAATCAACACGGATTAGTTCATGATCTGCGCTATTTTTTTTATCATCGTTTCTAAATCGTCCAAAAGTATGATTAGCTCCGCCTTAACATTACCGCGTGGATGCGGTACGATCTTTGATAGAAACTGGGGTGAGCAATCGATTGATCGAGAATATGTGCGGGCAGAGTCGGAAACTCAAAAAAAGTTGTAGCTAAAAATCAATCAACGTCTTTTGTATATGGCCAAGCCACTCGCCCATGAGCAGCGCACGAAACGCTCACGCGAGCCGAAGTCGATTCGCAGCTTCCGGTGTGCGGTTCGGGAACCCGCCTGAAGTGCGAGCAGCCGCTCTAGTCAAGTGCAAAACATCAGAATCAACCAACACCGGTGCCGGAGCTTCGCAGACCGCGAGCTGACGCGGCATGAGGTGGGATCTTCGGATGCCAAAATTATCAATCACTTTGGGCGAGGATTGCGGCTTTGCCTATCTGGGGAAATGCACGAACTCGCGTCCCAGTCACTCCAAGCGCATCATCTCCAAGCCGATGGCCTATTGCGTGTTCGGAGCAGCATGGTGCCTCGACATTATAAACTGCCGCTTATTAAAAATATCTGGTTACCCGACGCCCGACTTCATGTGGGTCAATACAAACTAGTACTGATACCTAGGTCCTTCAAATTGAGTTCTTCAATTTAATATATGCCGATTAGGCAATTACGACTCGCGCAGCTGCTCAGGAGCAACTATAAACATTCATCAAAGTATGTTTTAACCATATGGCCACCCTTAATCAAAAAGTTCATGGCACTCCCATCATGATTAATTCACAGAGAAGCAAGGTGATCCGTGGGCGTTAAGTTGGACTTTACTATAGCAGGATGCGCCAAATCTGGAACTACCGCTTTGGCAGCGCTTCTGGACAGCCATCCTGGCGTGTACATGAGCAAGATAAAGGAGTCAAACTACTTTGTACATGGGTTCGAAAGCGTAGAAGCAGTGCGAACTGCAAACGGTCAACTTGCCCACACGCATGGCAGCACGATCAATCACATTGACTGCGAGGATCGCTTCGGCGAACTTTTTAGTGGGGCTGAAGAAGGACAGCTTCTTGGAGACGCCTCGCCACTATACCTAGCAACTGCGACCGCACCGGCGCGTCTGGATACTCACAACCCTGGCATACGAGTTGTACTTATCTTAAGGAATCCGTCGGATGTTGCATGGGCAAACTTCGTTCACCACGTCAGAGACCGTACAGAAAGCGTGGGTATCGACAACTTCGAGGAGTTTATTCGCGAATCACGATATTACGACCCTGACCTGCATGTTTTTGCTCGTCACCTTTCCATCCCAGAGTACGCACGTCTACTACCAAACTGGATACAGAGATTCCATCCAGAAAGATTGCACATTGAGATCCATGAAGAATTCAGAGTAAACCCAATTGCTTGTCAGGATAGGATAACAAACTTCTTGGGCATTCGGAAACAGCATTGTGAGGTTGCTTCGTTACCTGTGAACCAAAGCAGATTGCCTCGATCGGAGTTGCTTCACAGTATGGTACTACAAGATTCGACACTGAAACGCATGGTTCGAACTATCGTTCCTATCAAGACAAGAAGGCGTCTCCGCCTGCAAGTGGAACGTATGAACGCGGGCACGCGCCCCGTTATGCCAAACCATATTCGATCTCATTTGGATGATCGTTATGCAATTGATCGAGATTACGTTGCTCACCTACTCAACAGACCCATACCATCTTGGGATAAGCGCGTCACCTCTACTTGACATCATAAACATAGAAGTTAAATTAAACGGTGAGTACAAAGTCATTTGCACGCATTTTCTCACGCTATTTTATTTCAATAGCCGTCACAGTAATGATTATTGGAATCGTAAGTGGCCTGGCGGTTTACTCTCTAGACACTACGTGGACTAGCTCTGCGAAGTTTGCAATTGAACGCTCGGAGGGCCATCTCGAAGAAGCCAAAGCAAACTCACAAGAATTGTTGTACCAAAGAATTGACCACCTAAAGAACTCAATACTTTCTCGAGAGAATATACTAAGCATTGCCGAACAGGAGGGCTTCGTCGAGTCAACCCCAGTCACCATTCAAGAAATAAACGATACTTACAGTGACGTACTGGAGCGCGCGATAATCAACATTGAAAATGCGTCGGTGGTGAATCAGTACACTGGAAAGCTCGGATTGCTGCCAACAGCTATCACTGTTTCGTTTGACGGGAGAACAGCTGACGAAGCGCTAAAAATAGCAAATGTATTATCTAGCCAGATTCTACGTTTTGATCGAGAGCGCACAGCTAGCTCAGGTGAAATTCGTACGAAGTATCTCGAAGGAGAGGCTAGTCGATCATCTCGGGAACTTGTCAAGATTGAAAGACGTATTGCAGACTTCAAGATGCAAAATGCACTTTTACTCCCGGAACTTTACGAGAGTACAGTCCGGCGACTTGATGAAGTCAATGGAGCTCTTGCCCGCTCGCTTGAAGCCATGACTGCACTTCAGCAAAGTTACGATCAAACAGGTGCAGAAATAGCAACAACCAACACTGAAGCTTTGTTGTTTGCGCCGGACGGCACACGAATTGAAGCAACGGATGAACGAATTGACCGATTACGGTTGGAACTCGCTGCTGCAGAAGCTAGATACACTGGTAAACATCCCGAAGTGATTCGCCTTCAGCGAGATCTCCAAGCGCTCAATGCAGCATCGGGACGAACTGATACCCGCGCAACTGAGGTAGAGCTTACACTTGCCCAAGAACGGTTGGTAAAAGCGAAAGAAAGATACTCCGTCGACCATCCAGAAATTCTGCGATTGGGGAACTTGATCAGTTCATTGGAAAGAAATCTTAAGCAAGCACGAACAGAGTTTTCCGCCGAGCCACAATCCACTTCAGTCCCTTCCTCGCCTGCTTATAATCGACTTTTGGCTAAGCGTGATTCAGTTGTAGCGGGAATTGAGCGTGAGCTTGCGCGAGCAAACGAGTACAGGTTAGAACTAGCGGAACTAGAAGAACGGCTTCAACTTATGCCTACGGTAGAGCTACAGTGGCTTGAGCTTCAGCGTGAAGCAGACAGCGAGCGAGAAGCCTTAGCTGAAAAGCAAACTGTTTTCATTGCCGCTCAATTGGATGCAGGCCTGCGCGAGGCAGAACTTCTAGGAACACTACAGCTCGTAAATGGACCAACGCTAGCTCTTGTACCTTCATCTCCTAAAAAGTCATTGTTATACACCGTAGCGGGCTTCTTATCTCTTATGCTCGCGGTAAGTTTCGCACTAGTTCGCGCCCTTGCAGGCGATGTACTATGGGAACTTCGCCCAAAGGACATTCCCCATGGAGCGGTCGTCCATTCGATACCGACTTTTAAGTGACTACAAGCAATGCTGTTTTCTAAACGGTTTTTTAATGACCACGATATGCCAAGATTGAAATTCGCCGAAATCTCCTGATAGAAAAGTGGCTATACTCAGACCAAGAAACTACCCCCTGATCGCCCAAAGGTCGAATTCAGTTCGAGCAAGCTTAGCTTCAGCTGCTTTTAAATCTTTGCGCACTACAGTCGCTCAAGGCATGGAGGAGCATAGATGCAATTCCGTGGTGGTTACAGGCCCAACCGCCAATGTTGGAAAATCGACTGTCTCGATCAATCTGGCAATAGCGTTTGCTCGTCGACTAGCTGATCGTGTGATTCTAGTAGATTTGGATCTTCGGCATCCTTCTATAGGTGCTGCATTGGGAGTTAGAGTTCGGCATGGTGTAGATCAAGTCTCATATCATAATTTTGATATAAACAATGCTTTTATCAGAGTTCCAGCTCTCGGAATCATGGTTCTCGGCTGTAAAAGTCGACATGAAGACTCTTCCGAAATCCTTACGTCTTCCGGAATGCTCAAGTTGATAAACGAACTTTCGACAACGTTCAAGGATCATGTGGTGATTTTCGACATGCCGCCGGCGATTGGCTGCGACGATGTCGCAGCGGTCTCACCAGTAATGAAAAGCGCTGTTGTAGTTGTAGAGGAAGGATGTACTACTCGCGATGAGCTCAACGCCACCCTGAGTGCTATAAAAAACACTCCAGTGCTAAGCGTTGTAAGGAATAGATCAAAATCACGAGATTTTAAGAAATATCATTATTGACGAAAGCGATAAAAAGTTTCATTATTTACTGATTCTGTTTTTTGTGGCTGCTACTGTTAGAACAAGGATGAACGCATCAGGTCCTGCTCAGACCTGTTCCCCTTCGAAGTGACCGTTTTCAACAAAAGAGAATCACGCGCCTATAGTTAGGCTACCCAACATCACTTCTCCCGAATACCAAGAAACGTCCATACCCCATGCCTTGTTCTGCTTCGCCACCGAACATTTCACAGCGCTCGGCGATCCGCAACATTGAACTGTCAATCGGTGGAACCAGTTCATCGATAATCGTATGGTCTTCCCGTTCGCGCTGATCGGCGGTGCCAATCACTGGACTTTCGTAATTACGTTCGGACGGCGAAGGAGGAACGGTTCAGAACATTTCAGCGCCTACCCGATAAAAATCTATCTCACGATACTTTCTATGATGTGTTCGCCAAGATCGACCTTGGATTTACTTTTCTGGCGTGCGTTTGTAAAACGGTTTAAGTAAGTATTTATATATAGGGCTTCAGCAAACCCCACAAGCTTCAGTAAACGGTTTTTCTGAACTAAAGCCAGCTCGTGGCTTGAAACGACTTCACTCTTTGTACGATAGACAAACTGTGAGCGAAGACCTAATCTTCCGCGTTCGAAACGTCTCGATTGCGTTTGTATATTTTTATTTTCTTGAATTTGTCGTAGCCCCCTCACTCTACTCTTAGTGATATTCGGCTATAGATAATTATCTGATACTTATTTTATATTTGAATGGAGCCTTATTCTGGACGCTTTTTCCTCTCTAACCTGGTGGCTGTTTACACTCGCCACACTGGCCGCTTGCGGCGTCATCTACCCGTACACGATCTATCCGCTGCTACTTCAGTTCGTTAGAAAAAAACCGCTACGCCCAGGTCTTGTATCCGCGCACGACGGTGCCGGCGTACGGATTTTGTTCTGTGCACGCAACGAGGCACGCGCACTTCCTGATAAGCTTGCGAACCTCGCCAAACTCAAGTCGCTTTATCCAGAGCTCCGCGTGTCCATGTTCTCCGATGCAAGTACCGACGGCTCGGACGCGTTGGTGGTCCCTCACTCGGATCTAGTGGACTTTACCCGTAGTGAAAAACAAATTGGTAAGATCGGAGGGTTGCGTCAGCTCTTCGATACGTGTAGCGAGCCGCTGATCGTATTGACTGACGCCAACACCATAGTGGATGTTGAGACCTTTGGACACCTGCTCGCGTGTTTCGACGATCCTAGCGTCGGTGCGGCAACCGCGCGATTGACCTACATTAATACTGATTCCAGTACCAATGGAGCCACTGCCGCGGTAGGTGGGCTCTACTGGCGGATCGAAGAAGCTATTAAACTTGCGGAGACTCGCTCGGGCTCGATGATGGGAGCCGACGGAGCGCTGCTAATGATGCGCCGTTCAAGCTATCCAGTGATTCCCCCGGAGTTGTCTGACGACATGACATCCTCTCTGCACGTGATGTTCGATGGTCTTCGTTGCGTGACCGTACCCGAGTGTCTCGCCTTCGAGCGCGGTGCAGAGAGTACGAATGAAGAATTCTCGCGAAAGCGGCGGGTTTCGTGTCGCAGTTATTCCACCCATCGCCGTTACAGGCACCGAATCCGTGAGTTCAGCTTGCTCGACCGCTGGAAATGGTTCTCGCATCGGGTCGTCCGGTGGTGGGGCGGATTACTGCTGTTGATAGTCATCTTGCTGGTCGGTGCCGCGTTCGCCACCCTTGGGCTTGGGTTCCTCTACCTCAGCGGCGTCGCGATCTGTACCACACTCATTGTAGTGCTCGGGCGCCTTGGCACACCGGTCGTGTCTTCGATCTACGAGATTCTCTCAGCGATCACAGCGACCTCTATCGGCATACTCGAGAGCTACTCAGGCAAGCGATACGTCACATGGGCGCCGACGAGCACGCGATGAGCGAATGGATCGCGCACGCACCGACCGAGCACGATGCCGCGGTACGCGTTACGAATCGGGCACCGGTATCCGAACCGAGTGTAGGCATGGGCTTCCAAACGCCCGGACCAGCGGCAAGCAAGCCGGGGCCTTCTCGCATTGTGATGATTGGTCATAACCGTCACGACAGCGCATTCCTGCGTCGCGTCGGCATGTTTATCGACGCAGGTGTGCACCTCACCACATTCACCTTCCGTCGTGATAAAGCTGAGATAACCCCAGACTCGCGTTGGATCGATATCGATCTGGGGACCGTACAGCACGCGAAACTTGCCGGTCGTGCGCTCCTCTACCTACGCGCCCTGCGTACATTCTCCTACCACCGGGGCACACTTCAAAATGCCCATGTGGTGCATGCAAGAAATCTTGATTTGTATGTGCTACTCGCGCTCACGCTCGCGGTGATCGCTCCCGACCGCCGATCGTCCTCCGTGAGAAAAAGAGTGTACGAGGTCCTTGACGTGCATTTTGCACTGAGTGCCTCGAGCGTCCTCGGTTCTGTTCTTCGTTGGATTGAACGCCGCGTGCTTTCAGATGCCGACTTGCTGGTGACAAGCAGCGCGGGTTTCGTGCGTGACTACTTTATACCAGTGCAGAAGCTTAGCTTGCCTTGGCTTCTAGTGGAGAACAAGCTATCAAAGGACGTCCTTGGACCGTCTCTTGATCGGGTCCGCCGAGAGGCTGCCGCACGCGACGTCGCACGCCGAGAGGCTGTCATGCCACCACCACTTGTGATCGCCTGGGTAGGCGTCATCCGCTGTCCGGTGACGCTCGACCTCGTCATCGCGCTTGCGAATAGTCACCCCGTGGGCGTTGAGGTGAGGATCACCGGACTCGTATCGCGTTTTATCTTGACCGACTTCGACGAGCGGATCTCCGACGTGCCGAACATCGTGCTACGGGGCCCCTTCGACTATCCGGCTGGATTGGCCGACGCCTATCGAGGGGCCGATCTGTGCTTCGCACAGGATCTGCGTAAAAGCGGCGAGAATTCGGCATGGCTCGTGCCTAATCGAGTGTACGAGGCCGCGATTCACGCTGTACCGTGCGTAGCAGTCAAGGGAACCGAGACTGCGGGTATCGTCTCCGAGCGAGCACTCGGTTTCGTACTTTCCGATCCTTTACATGCAACGTTTGAGAAGTTCATCGATTCGTTGGAGGCAACCGAGCTCGCGCGCGCCCGCAATCTTCTTCTGATGACACCTCCCGAACGATTTGTATCTGATCTCGACGAAGCGCTCTCGTTCGTCACTGCCTGCCTTCGCCCCGAGACGCATGCCTCCGCATGAGCGACGGCCAAGAGTCCGTTTCGACTAGACTCGCCTGCGCACGAACAGATTTACACGGAGCAGCCGCGCTGCAAACGGACATGCAAGGTATCGGGGGCCAAGCTCTACTCGCCTCCGCTGGGTTGCTCGCAATACGCTTGGTGGGGTTGGCCGCTGCGTTTGTCGCGACAATGCAGCTGGCGCGCATGCTGACACCTGCGAACTACGCAATCGTCGCCACCGCCATGTCGATCGCAACGCTCGGCGCGTTGATTGCCTCGGCAAACCTTGGCGCGACGGCATTGCGATTCCTGCCTCGTTATCGTGCCGAAGGGCTGGCCGCCGCGGAAGCGGGATACCGCAGCACCGTTCGTCGAACAACACTACTCGCAACGGTATTCTGCTCTATAGTCGCAGGAGCTCTTTTCGCGAGCGGTGCGGGACATAGTGGACGTGGAATTTCAATTGCCGTAGGGCTGTTGGCGCTGCCGCTGTTCTGCTGGATGCGTACCGAAGCCGCCCTCGTACACGCAATTGGTCGGGCGGTACTCTCGAGCGTACCCAATTTACTCGTCCGACCGCTAGTCTTCGCACTCGTGATCATCTTGTTAGGGATACTTGGCCGAGGATCGATCGAACTATCGGCCGCCTTCGGGGCGTTAGTAGGTGCCGCAGCGCTCGGAGCATTAGTACAAGGAATCGTGTCGTTGCGACTCGACATGAGAGCCCCCGGAGATACCACAGCCAACGCTATCGATCGCACGGATGCTCCGGTGTGGTTCGCGAGCGCGGCAGCCTTGGCCGTACCGACCGTGCTGCTCGAGTTCGGGACGGACATAGTCGTACTAGTCAGCTCGGTGGCGCTGGTACCGGAGGACGCGGCAGGGATCGCCGTAATCATGCGTCTGCAGGCAATTCTAGTGTTCGGTGTATCGAGTGTGAACATGGCCTTCGGGCCTAAGCTAGCGCGAGCGGAATCTTCGGGCAAGCCGCAGGTGCGAGACCGCCTACTCCGGCTCTCCGCTCACCTCAAGTTCTGGCCTTCGCTTTTACTTTTCGCGGTCCTGGTCGGCTACGCACCCGAAGTGCTCACGCTGTTCGGGCCGCACTACTCAAACTACGGCACCGCACTGGTGGTCGTCGCCCTTACGCCAGTGGTACTGGCCTTCTTCGGACCGACTATCGTGTTCGTGACAGTCTTAGGGCTCGAACGCCAAGCGCGCTCGATCTTTCTCATAGCCTTGGCGGCTCTGATCGCACTGATCGTGCTAGGCGGGCGAATTGCAGGTCCAGTGGGCGTTAGCGGGGGGGTACTGGTCGTTTGGATTGGTTGGAACGCCGCCCTGCATGCCCTAGTGCGCCGGTGTGCTGGATTTTCGACGACGCCGTTCCTTCCCTTTGCCTCCGATGCAGGTTTCCCGGAGACTTGTTCGACTGCCGAACGGAAGCGCAAGTAATTCCGCATACATGAAAAATCTGCCATCAGCTCAAATGCACCGTGAGTTTACGGCTGGCACGCGTAACTCCGCCGGACTGATCTGCTCGTGAGTGACCACTTCTCCTACGCCGCGACGGGCCACGCGACCGCCGGTTCGCGGCGCTGATGCTCAACGATGAATTTCGCCAAGGCGCTCGTTCCGGCACCGGCGACGAGAAATTCAGGCAGCGTGTTCCGCAGCGCCGTCGT
>JAULKR010206319.1:0-56610 GCA_032356305.1 Prasiola linearis | reverse complement strand
TCGTCGAGCGCGGCGACGCACGAGAACGTCGTGCCCAGGTCGATGCCGATGCGGAGCACGTCCATCTAGGCGCTGGCTGAGATCACGTGGCCGATGAGCTCGCGGACCTCGGTGATGAAGACCGGCTCGACGACGCGGTCTGCTTCCCGGCGGCTCTGCATATCGACGTAGTGTCCGCGTGCCGCCTCGGTGATGCGCGTGATCGTGGGCTCGTCGTCGGGGACGCCCGTGTCGGCCGTGATGAGGTCGAACTTGGCGCCGAGCTTATTGAAGAGGTCGACGAAGCGGCGCAGGCGGTCGCCGGACGAGTGCTTCAAGAGCAAATCGTCTCCGTCGAAGAGCGTGGCGAGCGTGATGGGGTCGAGGAAGCCGACCGAGGAGCCGTCGACGAGCGTGAGCGTTTCCCCCGAGATGACGCCCTCGATGGACGGCGCCGCGCCGTCGCCGCCCGGTTCGCCTATGTCCATGAACGCCGGGGCCGGACCGGAGCCGGTCGTGGTCGTTCCGTTGAACACGGTGACGCCCTCTGATGCTTCGCCCTTCGGCCGCGGCGACTGCATCTGGAGCAACAAGTGGCCATTCGGCACGAGTTCGGCGTCCGCCATCGCGAAGTACATGAGTCCGTTGAGCATCTGCGCCGCCAGGCCATCGGCGCGGTAGTTGCCGAAGTCGATCCAGGTGGCGAGTTGCCCACCATTTCCGCCCCAGTGGACACTGATGCCGCCAGCGCGAAGCCGCTCGGCCAGTTCCGGCGCCACGCCCAGCCGCGACGCGGCCCCGATGACGGTCCCGACGTGGAAGGCGAGCGCGCCGAACTTGAGCGCGATCAGCTGACGGAGTTGGACCACCTCGGCATTCGACGACGCGCGGTTGAGGCGGTCTGGGATCTCGCCCTTCTCAGTACGGAGGATCTCGTTGATGCGCGCGCCGAACAGCTTGTCATTGCCGACGGCATCCTGGAGTGCGTCCTGCGCGGCTTCGCTGAACAGCGCTTCGCGCAGGCGGGGTCGCGCGGCGATGAACTCGGCGACATCTCGGCCGGCCATGCGGATGGACGAGTCGTAGACGATCTCTCCGTCGTAGATCAAAGCCAGGTCCGACGTGCCGCCGCCGACGTCAATGCAGACGGCCTTGGCGGGGTTGGCGCGCTGTTTCGCGTCGGCGATGGCCGACTTGTCCGCGAAGTAGACGCCGGCCATGCGGCCTTCGCTGTGGTGCTCCGGGTCGGATACGGAGACCGACTGCCCTCGAACGGCCGTGATCAGCGCGTCCGGGTTCGCCGGGTCCACGAGAGCATCCAGGGTGCGCTGCCACTCGCCCTTGAGGACCGTGAGTTGCCCGTCCGAGAACGCCTTGGGGAAGGTGCACCGGAGCCGGACGTGCTCGATGCCCTGCCGCGTCGTCTCCGCGAGGATGAGCAGCAGCAGCGACTCCAGGTAGAACTCGGTGACGCGGGCGCCAGCGCCGTCCCACTTGATGTCGGTGCGGACGCGCGAGTGCCATGTGTAGGCGTCCGGGAAGTTGACGAAGTAGTCGAGGACCGGGCGCCCGCTGATCGGGCGCGGCGTGCGGAGGTCGAGTTGCGTCGAGACGGGGAACCCGACACGGCGGTTTGGGACGAAGAACGACTGCAGCAGGTCGTCGCGCCGGCCGTGCGGGTCCGCCGAGAGTGGGCGGAGGAAGTGCGGGAAGTCGATGGCCCAAGGCTGTACAGGACTGTTGTCCTGCTGCCAGGCGACGTTGGTGTTGGACGTGCCGAAGTCGACGCCGACGGTCCATGTGCCGGTGACGCCGGGGACCTGCCAGACCGGGCGCGGCGTGAAGACGAGGCCGACGGGGGTGCCATTGGCGGCGCGCACCTCAACGCCGTCGGGGAAGGGGTCGTCGCCGTGGACCTCCGAGATGGTCGCGCGTCGCTGGACGCCGTCTGCGGTGTCCGTGTATGCGTCTGGGTCGTGCGGCGTGGAGAGTGTGGCGCCGTGGGCGTAGGGTCGGCAGTCGAAGGTGCCGGCGTCGGACTGAAAGAGGTAGTAGCGGCGCCAACTCGGCCCGAGGTAGTCCGGAAAGATCTCGAGGATGGGGAGGTCTGTTTGGACGATGGCCCCTGATCCGTCGTCCGGGTCACCGTCGCGCTTGGGACGGTAGATGCGCTCGACGGTGATGGTCGGGTCGCTCTGCGCGGTCACCGAGGCGACCTTTGCAAAGGGATCCATCACAGCCGTGGGCGTCGGACCGAGTTGGCCGTCACCGGCCGCGTCGAGATCCGGGTGGCGCCCGACGGGCAGGTTGAACGAGAAGCGGACGCCACCGTCGCGCAGGTCCTCGAAGCGCGGCTTGAGGACCGACTGCACGGCGTCCGGCCCGAAGAAATCCAGGATCTCGCGGCGGAAGGGCGGAAGGTATTCGCCGCCCGCGTTTGCGGCCTGCTCCTCGTCGGCGAGCAGTCGCTTGCTGTCCTGCGGCGCCACGAGGACGTCGGTGAGGAAGTAGCGCTCCGGTCGGATCCAGGCGACCCCATGTTTGGCGAGGTCCTCTCCGGCGAGAGAGCTGCCCTGAGGCGCGTCGAAGTGAGTGTCGAGAGCTTCCTGCGGGGTTGCGCCGAGGCTGGCGAGTTGTCGGAGACCCCAGATCTTAGCGCGCTCGGTGAGCGTGTCCTGGTGGACAACGACAAGGCCGGCGAAGTCCGAGTGGTTGCGCCGGTGGCGGAGAAAGATGGAACTCTTGGCCGCGATGCCCTGCCCGTCGCCGTCGTCCGGGACGAGCGGGAGCAGCGCGTTGCGGTAGACACCGTAGCGCCCCAGCGCAGGCCAGTCGGCGGCCGAGCTCGCCGAGGGCAGCGTTCCCAGCTTGACCTCTGGAGCGTTGATCCGGTCTTGGGCCGAATAGCTAAAGTCGCGGCGGAACTCGGCGAGCCAGGATTCGAGCATCTCGCTGATGCGCTGCGCCGGCGCCGCGGCGCCGAGCGTTTTGCGGCACGCCTCGAAGAGGTCGT
Source organism: Prasiola linearis (assembly GCA_032356305.1). Classification (NCBI taxonomy): domain Eukaryota; kingdom Viridiplantae; phylum Chlorophyta; class Trebouxiophyceae; order Prasiolales; family Prasiolaceae; genus Prasiola; species Prasiola linearis. Next base: position 53,618 of record JAULKR010206319.1, on the reverse strand, counting down.
GGACGTACTCCGCGACGTAGTGCGCCGAGAACTCGTCGGACGCTTTCGTGGGCGCGCGGAGCGCGTAGTCCGGGCCGATCATCTCGGGCCGCTTGCGTGCAGGCTGGCCTTCGGGCTCGAAATGGGCGCGCAGGCGCTCGCGGTAGCACGTGGCCGTGTAGACGAGCGAGCCCGGCGAGAAAGCGCCGATGGGCACACCGTCGAGGCGGATGAGCAACACGTCGGTCCAGTCGTAGACGACGCCTGTTTCCAATTCGACCGACGCCGGGGCGAGCGTGCGGAGCGCGCCGGGGAGCTTTCCGTGGCCGTCCAGCGGGACAGGGACGATCTCGACGGGCACGCCGTAGACCTCGCGGAGCGCGAGGAGGCTGAGGAGCCCTCGCCAGTCGGCGAGCGCCTCGGTGTGGAGCGGGTGACTCGGCCGCAGGGCGGACTGAAAGAGCACGGCTCGCGCCCAGACATCCGGGATGGACGAGACGCCGCGCGTGATCGCGCTGTCGTCCACGGCGATGCCGCCGCCGACGGCTTGCAGAAGCCCTGACGGCTGTGCGGACCAGTGCGCCGGCACGGCCGGCATGGGCACGTTCGCGGTCGCGGGGTCGAGGGCGGGGAGGAAGTGGTGCTGCGGCTCGGGCATTAAGCGACCTCGACGGTCTGGAGTTCGTAGTTCTCGGCGGCGAAGTCGCGCGCGGCCTGGTAGAAGAGGTTCACGAAGACGTCCGAGTTGGAGACGGAAGCGTCGGGCTCGTCGACGACTTTGAGAGCATTGAGCGCGTCCTTGAAAGCTGTGAAGCGCTGGTTCTGCGTCCGGTCGCGGAGGAGCGTGCCGATGGCCATGTCGCCGGCGGGCGTCTCGGGGTTCGGCACCTTGCCGTCGGCCATGAGCTGGGCGCCGTTGAAGAGTCTGACGTTGGAGTCCGGGCCGGGATCGAGGGCCGAGGCCCAGGCTGCGAAGCGGTCGAGGTAGCCGAGGAGAGCGTCCAGGCGCTGTCGGTCTGCCGGCTGGCGCGGGTCCTTGTCCTTGTTTCGGCGCCCGATGAGGTTGCGCGGCGAGAAGTGGTCGACGTGCCAGGCGTCCATGACGGCGTCCACGTCACGATCCAGCGTCGGGCCGCCGTGTCCGAGAGCGGCGTAGGCGAAGGTGGCGAACGCCGTGAGCTTCTGCTTGAGACGTGCGAGTTCGGTGGGGACCGCGGCGGCATCGCGCGAGACGGGCAGGTCGTTCCAGCCCAGAAGCGGGTTCTCGCGAGCGGAGTGGAAGTACTGTGTCGGGCCGTTGTGCGGCGTCGAGCGGTAGAAGTCTAGCGCGGCGAGCGCGCCCGAGAGCTCGATGTAGTGCGGCCGGTTCTTCTGGTTCTGGTTGCCCGGGCTGAACGACCCGACGTTCTGCGCGAGCGAGTCGCCCAAGAGGTAGACATCGTCGTAGGCGAGTTCCTTCTCGGCGTAGTACGCGAGCGCGGCCTTGGTGGCGAGCGGGAAGTCCGACGCCGTGACGAACATTTGGGACTGTCCCGCCGGGACGGTGCCGGGCGTAAACGAGAAGTAGGGCAGGACGAGGCCGGCGGCCAGGCGGATTTTGCTAGCCGTGCCCAGGCTGGCACGCTGCGCGAATTTGAGCACGTCCGGGGCGCCGAGCGTGGGGATGCCGGCGGCGCCGGTGCCGCCGAAGATGGAGCCCGAGACGAAGACCTGGACCTCTCCCGGTCCCTGCGCAGCCTCCACGTCACGCCAGAAGGTGCGCCACGGGTCGGCATCGGTCGGTACGTCCGAGATGACCGTCGCGCCAATGTTGGGGTGTCCTCGGAAGCCCTCATCGAGCGCCGTCTGCATCTCGTCGTCTGAGAAGAGGACGGTCGCGAAGTCGGCCAGCGCCGGGTTGTTCTGCCGGATGGTGGGTAGGCCGACGTGGTCGGCGAGGCGCACGCCGCGGCGGTCGAAGATGTGCCAGACGGCGGGATCGGGGATCGAGACGGCCGTGGTGAACGGTTCGAACTCGGGGACCGAGGTAAGGTGCGTGAGGCTGCCTCGCGCCGATACGTAAGCCTCCATCAGGGAGGTGGTACGCGCGAGGTTTCCGTTGCCCTGATCGGGGTCGATCAGGAAGATCGTGAGGTCCTTCGGTCCGAGGCCGGCCGCACAGAGGTGCACGAGCGCCTCGGCGAGCCGCGCGCCAGTGCCTCCGATTCCGATAAAGTAGTTCTTCGCCATGAGTCTGCAGTGCTGGGTTATTTGCGCGGCGGCATCGTGTTCATGACCGCGCGCGGCGACCACACGACGGTCGAGATCCAGTAGAGCAGCCAAGTCAGCGCCGAGGCGGCAGTGAAGAAGACGAGGTACTGGCCGAGCGTGAACTGCTCGCCAGAGAAGAGCACCACGAGCGCGATGGTGGAGACGACAGCGGCGGCGAAGGCGGTGATCAGGAGCATCATCCAGCGGCGGCTGGCCTTCGCCATGTCTTTGGCAGCGTCTGGCTGGGCGCCGGTGAAGAACCAGACGTAGGTCAGGATCAAGCCCACGACGGCTGCGACGGTGAGCACTAAGCGGTACATCCCGACGAAGTCTTCGAGCGTGGCCTCGAGCAGCGACACGTTGTCTGCGAGGTAGCCGCCGAGCACGAAGCTGAAGACGATCCAGAGGACGCCGGCGAGGCCGAGCGCGAGGAGGTAGTTGAGGGGTGCGGAGCGCATGGTCGGGCTACTGCTTGGTGACGGAGAACACGGCGCGGCCGACGAGCGGCCGGCGGACGGTGGAAGCGGCCTGGACCAGATCCTGCATCAGGCGGTCCAGGTTGAGCGTCTTGTTGGGGTCGGTGTCCGCCGTCGGCGCTGTCGTAGAGAACTCGCGCGTCCAGGCTGGCGGGGCGAGGCCGTCCACGGCGCCAGCCTGGAACAGGACGAGGTAACTGTAGCGGCCGGGCGGCCCGTCGATGTCGAGCGCGAGTTGGAAGGTGAGAGCGTCGCCTTCGGCGCTCAGGTCTGAGAGCGTGAGGTCTCGCGTGAGCGCGCTGTCGGGCTCCGCTGCATCCCGTCGGTAGACCGCAAGTTCGATGCGTTCGGGGTCCACGGTGGGCGCGCCAGGCGCGGGGGAGAGCTGTAGGCTGCCGTCCAAGACGCCGCCGTCGTGGCCGTCCTTGACGACGAAGCGGTAGGCGCCGTCATCCGCCGAGGCCACGTTGATCCCTTTCGAGGCGTCGCCGGGGGCTTTTTTGAGGTCCAGTTCGAAGTCGTCCACGATGTAGGGCGAGATGAAGGCCATCTGCTCGCGGCGGACGCCGTCGACGCCTTCGAGGGTGTCGAACAGGCGCCGGACCTGGGCCGGCGCGCCGACGGCGAGGGCGTAGACCGGGCGGCGGGAGGCCGGGTCGTCCGAAGAGGCGTAGGCGTAGGCGCCGCCGGGTGCGTCGTAGACGGTGCCGTCGAAGGCGCTCTCGACGGCCAGAACGCCGAGGGCGAGGCCGCGTGCGAAGACGCGGTCTTTCATCTGCCCGACGAGCTCGGTCGTGTCGCCGGCGTCCTGGAAGAGGTCCGTGACGACGACCGAGACGCGGTCGGTGTCGGTGCGTGCCAGCACCGAATCGATGTTGGTCCGCTCGAAGACGCCGGGGACGCGGTAAAACGCGCGGTCAATGCGGGCGTCGAGGTAGCCTTGGCGGCCGATGGAGTCGACACGCGAGCCGAAACGGAAGAGGCGCACGTCGGCGTCGCCCCACTTGGCGACGAGCGAGGCCTCGAGCGCACGGAGGAACTCGGCGTACTCCGTGCCCTCGCCGGCGTAGCCCTCCATAGAGGTGGTGGCGTCGAGGTAGACATCTACGGCGACGGCGTCGCCGGATGCTTGGTCAACGGGGCCGACGACGGCCTCGTCGGAGACGGGGAAGGTCTCCGGGCTCGTCTCGCCTCCGCCAGGGCAGCCGGAGATCGAAACGAGGAGAAAGCCCAGAGAAAGGGCACACGCTGCGAGGCGCAGAGAGGAGGTCATCGGGTGTGGATTGAGGTCCAGCCCAAGCCTAGGAGCCGCAGCCTCGCGGATCCTCGCGCGATCACGCCATTTCGCCAGGGTGGCGAGCCGGGGCGGGTCGGACTGGTAGTCTTCGCGCTCACACCCTGCCGCTTCGATGGATACCCCAACACCCGCCGTCCTTCTCGCGCAAGCCGAAGCGCTCTACGACGAAGGGCAGTGGCGCGAGGCCGAGGTCGTCGCCAGGCGCGCCCTGGAGGTACTCTCCGAGGCGCCGGACGGGATCGACCGTGCGGAGGCCGAAAATCAGCTCGCGATCGTGTTGTCAGACCTCGGAGAAGCAGGCGAGGCCGAAATGCTCTACCGGTGCGCGCTGGACCGTGCGGAGCGATCTGCTGGCCCGGAGAGCGCCCAGGTCGCAGCGATCTTGAACAATCTGGGCGAGCTGTTGATCGGCGTCGCGCGGTATGAGGAGGGCCTCGCGACGCTGAACCGGGCGGCGGCGCTGTTCGCGGAAGGTCCAGCGGAGAGCGAGCGATTCTACGCGACGGTCCAGCAGCACCGGGCGATCGGCCTGTACCGGTCGGGATCCCCCGAGGCCGCGTTGGAGGCGATGCGAGAGGCGCTCCAGCTCCGGGAGAGGGTCCGCGGCGAAGGAGATCGGGAGACCGCCCAGGCCCGCTTGAATCTGGCTTACCTGTTGATGGACGACGAGCCTGAAGCGGCCCGGTCTCTGGCCGAAGCGGCGCTGGCCGTGTTCCAAGAGAACGGAGCCGGCTCGCACCCCGACGCGGCCAGCGCGGCAGGGCTCGTCGCCCTGCTTTCGCTCGAAGAGGACCCCGAAGAGGCCATCCTGCAGCTACGTGAGGTCGTCCGGATCCGGCGAGCGACGGTGGGTCCGGACCACCCAAGCGTGGGCCGCGATCTGGCGCAGTTGGCCCTGTCGCTCCAGCAGGCGGGTCGATATGCCGAGTCCGAGGCGCGATACCGCGAGGCGCTCGACGTGGTTTTGGATGCGCTTCCAGAAGCCGACCCCGATCTGGCTTTGATCCTGGACGGCTACGGTGTGCTGCTGTACCAGTGCGGGCGGTACGAGGAAGCCAAAGTGTGGCTTCGTAGAGCGCTCACGCTTCGGGAGGCGCACCAGCCCGAGGGAAGCGCGGATCGGACGGAGTCGCTCAACAATCTCGCCCAGGTGTACCACGACCAGGGAGCCTTTTCAGAGGCGCGTCGCTTGGCCGAGGACGTGTTGGTTCGGCGCACGGCGGCACTGGGTCAAGACCACACAGACGTGGCGGATGCCGAGAGCAACCTGGGATTGCTGCTCGACAGCCTGGGGGACCGCCGGCGAGCGATCCCGCATCTGGAGCGTGCGCTCGCGATCTGGCGTGAGGCGCTGGGACCAAACGCCTTGCGCGTCGCACTGGGCGAGGACCACTTGGCGCTCCGGCTTCACGAGGATGGACGAACGGCGGAGGCCGTGGAACTCCTCGAGCATGCGATCGAGATTCGGCTCGACACGTATGGCGAGGACCACCCCGACGTGGCGTACAGCCTCGACCATCTAGGCGCGGTGCACCAGGATGCGGGCGACGCCGAAGCGGCGGGCGAGTTGTATGCGTCAGCCCTCGCGCTCCGCCGGTCGGTGCATGCGCCCGGACACCCAGAGCTCTTGTTGAGTCTCAACAACCTGGGCACGGCGCGCCATCAGCAGGGGCACTTAGACGAGGCGGAGGCTCTGCTCCAGGACGCGCTCTCCGTGGCAGAGGGCGGGAGCGCCACGGCGCACCCCGATGTGGCCCACGTATGGCTCAATCTGGCGCACGTAGCCGCGTCCGGGGGCGCGTTCGAGCGCGCGGCAGACCGGGCGCTGTCGGCGGCGCGCCTGTTGAATGACCATGCGAACCGGACATTGCCCGCGCTGTCTCTCGCCGAACAACGAGCGTTCGTCGGGGCCTCGTTGGCGCATGCGCGGAACGCTCTGCTCTCGTATGCGCCGCATGGGCTGGGGTTGGCCGATGCGTACCCCGTCTTCGCCTCGTGGAAAGGCTTGCTCCTCCGGGCGCTCCGCGAGCAAGGTCATGCCTCGCGGGCCATGGAGGGCACGGAGACAGCGCGGGCTCTCGGCGACATCCGGGGCGCGATCGCACGGGCGACGATCGACGGGCGCGAGGGCGACCTGTCAGAGCTGGAGCTGACCCGAGAACGGCTGGAACGAGATCTCGTCCAGCCGTCGTCTGGCGCCGACGATCGTGAAGGATACCGGCTCCGTCTGGAACCAGGATCCGTTATGCTCGACGTGTACCGATACGAGGAGTGGACGTCCGACCGGGAGGACCGGTACGGCGTCGTGGTTTCAGCGCCGGGACGCCCACCGTGGCTGGTCGACCTGGGCGACGCAGAGGAGGTGGAGCGCCGGGTCGAGGCCTGGGTGCGGTCCGGGTCTGCCGCTCGTGGCTCCCTGAGCGACTGGGTGGATGCGTTGTGGACTCCACTGGCGGACCGGGTCGAGGGGGCTACCCGCGTGTACGTCAGCCCGGACGGAGCGCTGGCGCAGATACCGTGGTTCTCGTTGGTGGACGAGGCGACAGAAGGCCGAGCCGCGGCCGTAGTGGCGCCACTCGCCCAGACGCCCGCTTCGGCGGGTGCTGCAGAGCGACCGTCCACGGTGCTCATCATCTCCGAGATCGACTATGGGTCGAGCGGTGAGCCGGACGGGGACCGCTTTCAGGCGCTGGCGCACCGGGAATACGAAGCGAGCCAGATCCAGTCCCATGCCAAGGGCCTCACGCCGCTGTCTGTGAACACCCCGACGCCCGAGGCTGTGCGGTCTGCGATGGAAGACGCGACATACGTCCACCTACTCACGCACGGCTTCTTTGGTGACGCTGGAGGCGACTCCGGACACGACTTCCGGGACCGATCTCTTCGGGGCGGCGTCACGATGGGGCCGGCCGCTTCGCCGGCTGGCGTGGGCCGGAGCCCTCTGGCCCGGAGCGCGATCGCGCTGGAGGGCGCAAACCTGGATGCAAGAGGCGTCTTGACAGCCGAGTCGCTGGTCGGGCTAGACCTACGGCGCGCTCGCCTGGTAACGCTGGCCGCGTGCGAGAGTGGGATCGGCGAGGCGGAGGCTGGCCACGGGGCGCTGGGGCTGCAGGCCGCCTTGCTAGCAGCGGGGGCGCAGGTAGCGCTGACGGCACTGTGGCGCGTGCCCGACGACGCGACCGCAGAACTGATGAGTGTGTTCTACGAAGCGCTCTGGGTGACATCGCGAAGCCCTGTAGAGGCGTTGCTCGAGGCGCAGCGCGTGGTCCGCTTGAATCCGGCGTGGGAAGCCCCGCTGTACTGGGCCGGGTGGTCGTTGGCCGGGGCCGCCTTCGAGGAGTCGGATGCAATCCCGATAGACCGGAACGATTGAGACTGCCAAACAGGACTCCCCTGTAGCTTGAGAACGACTGCGCCAGTCCTCGCGCGGCGTCCAGTTGTATGGCCGTAGCAGGAGCTACGTCTGCCCGGCAGGCCGGGATGTAACACTTCGCCTTTGTGCGCGCTGACCGGCTCGCTTGCTCTCACCTGACCGAACGGGTTGAGTTAGGGCGGCCTAAACGAGACCTTCCCGAACGCCCCTGGCGGCGGCGGCGGCGGCGGTCTGGACGTGGAGCTTGCGGTAGAGCCCCCGGACGTGCGTGTCGACGGTGTGAGGGCTGAGGTGGAGGATCCGACCAATGCCCGCTTTGGAGTGACCTTGGGCGAGGCCGCGGAGGACCTCGGTCTCCCGCTCTGTGAGCGCGGGCACGGAGTGGCCTGTAGGACCGAGTCGGTCGAGCACGTAGCGTGCGACGGAAGGCGAGAAGTAGGTGCCTCCATCGTGGGCTTCACGCAGGGCCGTGAACATGCGGTCGGGCTCGGCCCCCTTGACGACGTAGCCCGAAGCGCCGGCCGCGAGCGCGCCGAACAGGTGCTCGGGGTCATCCGAAGAGGTCAGAACCACGACCGGCACGTCCAGGCGGCTGCGGAGCGCGCGCGTGGCCTCGATGCCCGACGTGCCCGGGAGGTTGAGGTCCATCACCACGAGGTCTGGGGCGGTGGCTCTGCGAGGGATGACGTCGTAGCTCTCGTAGGAGGCCGCGAGAACGAAGTCGTCCGTGGTCTCGATCAGCGCCCGAAAAGGGTCTCGGTACCGGTGCTCGTCTTCGACGAGCCAGAGAGAGATGGGGGCCATGTATAGAGCGTGGAGTCTCCCACATAGAATAGGTGGGGGACGCATGGGGGGCCTCGCGCGATCGCGCGGTTACCGCAGTGTGAGGGCGAGGTCCACTTGCGTGCCCTGATCTGCCACAGAGGTGATGGCGACCGATGCTCCCAGCGCGTCCGCCCGTCGGCGGAGCGTGTCGAGGCCTCGCCCTCCCGGTTCGGACGCGTCGAACCCGACGCCGTCGTCGGTGATGCGGACGATGAGGCGTCTGTTGGGGAGAGACTCGACGCGGACCTGCACGGAGTCGGCGCAGGCGTGCCGGCTGGCATTGTGGAGCGCCTCCTTGCAGAAGAACAGGAGGTGTCGGCGGGTCTGCATGTCGACGGTCGCGTCCAGAGCTCCTAAGGCCTCGATGTGGACGCCGCCGTCGGGGAAGAGCGTCTCCGCGGCGAGGCGGACGCGGTCGACGACACCTCCGAGCGAGTCCTGGCGGCCGTCAACGACCCAGACCGTGTCCCGGAGGTCGGCCAGCAGGTCGCGTGCGTCCCGGGCGTGGGTAAGGGTGGCGCGTCGCGCGGCGAGCGGGAGCGTACGAGATGACACGTCGAGGGCTAGGGCGAGGCCACTGAGTCGGCTGCCCACGTCGTCGTGGAGGTCGTCTGCGATCTGCTGGCGCGCGCGCTCGACGCGGAGGAGCGCGCGGATGCGGGTCGTGTATGCCCCCCAGACGAGAAGGGCGAGGGCGAGCCCCTGGAGTACGAGCGCCCAGGGTCGTCTCCAGAGTGGAGCCATCACTCGGAGGGAGGTCTGGAGGCGATCCGCGCCGGGTTCTCCGTCTGACTCGGCTTCGAACACGTAGCGTCCGGGCGGGAGTGTCGGGTAGATGGCCTCACCGTTGGAGGAGACTGTCCAAGCGTCCGAGAGCCCTCGCAGGCGATAGCGGTAGGCACCGCCCGGCTTGCGCGGCGCCGCGAACAGGAAGGAAGGACCTCCTTCTCTGGGGCCGATGGTGAGCGTTGACTCGGCGGCGCGCCGCTGTCCATCGACGACAATGTCCGCGAGCACGACACGCCCTGTGAAGGGGGCGAGGTCGGTAGGGTCGAAGAGGAGGAGGCCGTCGCGGTGGCCGACGGCCACGCGGCGACCGACGCGCGTGCACGCTGTAGTGTCGTAGGAGAGCGCCGGTAGGCCGACGGCGGCCCCGCGAATCGGCTCGGCTGAGGAGTCGAGAGGAACGCGGTAGATGCCGGATCCGGTCGCGGCCCAGACCGCATCCGGTTGAGCGACCAGGCAACTCACATCGCGGCGGGGGGTGGGCATGAGGTAGGGTACATCGCTGCGCGGCGACGCGCGGCGGAGTCCGTCCGAGGTGCCGATCCAGAGCGCCCCTTCGGTGCGCGCGAGGGCGATCGAGATGGTCGGCGTCGCGGTGGGCGGCGCGCTCGTAGCACAGGCGCCCCACCCCTGGTCGGCCCGGCAGGTGCCCCGGTTCTGCGTGGCGAGGGCGACGAGTCCACTCGGGTCCCCGAGGAGGCCCAGCACCGGCCCCGTCCGATCTGGCGAGAGCCGTTCGGTCAGAGCGTCGGGTCTGGAGGACGAGGCGCGTCCTGCGAGGACGCCGCGGTCGAGGGTCGCGACCCACAAGGAATCGGCCTGGACATCTACGGCATACGCGAAGAGCGGCGGGGAGCGGCGCTCCGGAGAGCCAGCACCGAAGGGGACACGCCAGACGCCGTCTCCGAAGGTGGTGACCCAGACCGAGTTCTCGTCCGTGGCGAGGTCGGTGATGGAGGCCTGCACGTCCAAGGCGCGGGGGCGGCACACCGATGTGGCGACTCGGCATCGGAAAAGGTTTGTGCCCTGGGCGACCCAGAGCGCGGAGTCCCCCTCGGTGGCGACCGCGTCCACGGAAACATCCAGAAGCCCGTTCTCACGTGCGAGCCAGGTGTAGGGAGGGCGGGCCGGGACGTGGTATAGCCCCCCCCAGGTACCGACCCAGCGGCCGGATCGGCCGAGTCCGATGCTGGCGGCGACGGACGTCTCCGGTGGCGTGCGCTGTGGCGGCGGCCGAACGAACCGCGGCGCGGTCTCGTCGCTGACGTAGACACCACGCTCCCAGGTGCCGGCCCAAACCTCCCCGTCGAATGGGTCGTAGGAGAGACTGATGACGGGGAGGTCGAGGTCAGTGGCCGGCACGCGAACGAAAGGCGTCAGGGTTCGTGGATCTCCGGGTGAGCGATAGACGCCGTCGCCGAAGGTGCCTGCCCAGAGGCCTCCGGGGGTTTCCACGAAGGACGTGACGTAGGCGTCGTGCAAGGCTCCAGCGACGCGCCGCATGCGTCCTTCGGATGGACGCATGAGCAAGCCTTTCGTGGTACCGACCAGGACCGTCCCGTCACGGCGGACGTGGACGGAACGGACGGGCGGCGTGCGGATGGTGCGCACGACGCGCCGTCCATCGGCAGAGATCTCGGCGACGCCGCTCTCGGTGCCAGCCCAGATGGCTCCCGACGGAGCGACGGCAAGCCCCCGCACGTCGTGCGAGCCAGCGGGGGTGGGGGAGAGACAGCGCACACGGCTGCGATCGGGGGAGACCCGGCAGAGTCCGCCCTTTGTCCCTGCCCAGACGGCGTCGTCCGCGTCGACGGCGAGAGCTCCGACGTTGACGTAGGGGGTGGGGAGACTGCGCGGGCCGTCACCGGAGGTGTAGACCACGCTCCGGTGGCCGTCGTAGCGCGCGAGCCCCGTGGGCGTGCCAATCCATAGGAAGCCCGATGCGTCTGTGGCGAGGGCGGTAGCCGTCCGGTGCGGCGCCGCATCGTCGACACGTCTCGGGGTCGGGTCGGGCTGCGCCTGGAGCGGTACGGCGAGCGCGAGCGCGAGCGCGAACGTGTGGTGGACTCTCATTGGTGCATCTTAGCGACCGCACCCCGACTATGGTTCTGAGTGCCCGAGACGCTGCGCCGGAGCAGAAAACGGGTCTTGGCGGAGAAGCCGGCGACGCCCAGCAGCCATGCCTCATTAGAGCGTCAGACTGAGCGGATTGAGGTCTTCTTCTGGAACTCGATCCAGCCTCCATCCGGCGCGAACGGGAGATTCCGCGATTCGCGAACTTCCGTGACGGCGCCACCAGAAAGCCGTGCCGGGGACGATGGCTTTGAGTGTGGGGATACCGAGGAGCGGATGCGTCTGGTCGACGAGGAAGGCGTCCAGACCGGCGCCTGCGAGCCGTGCTTCGAGGTCGGCGAGGAGGGGGCCTACGACGGCACGGGCGGGAGTGGCCACGGCATCGGTGTGGGGGAGGAGATAGGCGGCGGGCTCCGGGGAGTCGGACCAGGGGAGAGGGTCCGGGTGGTCTGGACGGTCGGTGGCAGGGAGCGTCTGGGCGAGTTCGAGGACGGCACGTTCGGCCGCTTGGCGTAACGTGACGGCGGCGCCGAAGCCGAGCGTCCAGCCCGGCGCGCCCGTGGTGCGGTACGATACCGCGACGCAGACGGGGATGCCGAGGTCGTGAGTGATGTCGAGGACGTGGAGTTCGCGACCGGCTTCCAGCAGAGCGGACCGGACGCTGGCGATGCGCGGTCCGAGAGCGATCTGGACAGGTGGGCGCGGCGTCCGGGTGCAGAACCACGCGGTAACGGCGTCGCGCTCGATGACCTCGAGGAGGGCAGCTTCTGCCGCAGAGGCGTAGTCGGGACCGCCTGCGCAGCCGTTGGAGTGAGCGAAGGCATACGAGTGGTCCTGAGCGTCGAAGCCTCCGAACACGTGGGCGGCGGGGGCCCAGCGGATCGGATCGCCGGGGCGGAGCGGCCAGGCGCGAACCCAGAGGATGCGGCGGTCGGGATCCAGTAGGTCAGGGACTCGGAGGAGCGGATGCTCGGGATGCGTGGCCGCGCGCTGCGCGTCGCTGAAACCATCGAGGTGGTGAGGCAGGAGCGCGCGGTCGCCCAGGTCGTTGGCCGACGCGAGCAAGGTTTCACGGTCCGGGTGGTGCTGGGCGCTGGTGTGCTCGGCGGCCTCGTAGAGGGCGGAAGTCAGCGCTGAGAGGGCATTCCAGCCCTTCCCGCCGGCGGCGCGGGGCGGGCGTCCGGGGACGCGGTAGCGCACCGCGGACGCGACGGCGTCGCCGAATCGGCCGGTTTCCCGCGAGTCGAAGGCGATTCCTGAGAGACCGTCCAGCAGTGCGAGCGGCGCAACGGGAGATGGCGCGGGTTGCAGAAGCGGATGCACGCCAGTTGGCGCGGGAGGGTGGGCGGCGGCGACGGGGTGGGTTTGAACAACGCGGGCGCCGACGATGCGTGTGACGCTCCCAGTCGCTAGGCTGCGCCCGCCGGCGACACGAGCGGCGACGAGACGCCCGATGGCGTCGCCGGCGTCGGCGCAGAGGGGAAGTAGCGGAGGGGTGCCGAGTAAAGCGGCGGCAGCGGCAGCGTGGAGACGGCCGACGACCCGGCGAGGCTCGGCCCCGAGATCGACTGCGAGCGCCCCGTCAGACGTGGGGACGACAACGAGAGTGGGCGAGATGTCGTCGGCGACGGAAGCCTGGATGGCGTGGAGCGCGGGTACGGCGACGACGCGGAGCGTGGGCTCATCGTCGCGGTCGTCGGAAGCGAGCGACCAATCTGCGACGGCGCCGCGCAAGAGTGCGTGGACCGACTCGGGCGCCTCGATCTCGATGCGCGCGGAGGCAGCGAGCGCGCCGGCGGCGTGGAGGCCGAGCCCGAGCGAGGCCCAGCGCGCGGCGGAGGCCGGCGTGAGCGGATCAGGTAGAGACACGACGAAGCCAGTCTGGACGAGTCCGTCGAGAACGGCGGTGAGCGTGTCGGGCTCGAGGTCGGGGACGCGATTCTGGATCTCGCGCCGTGTCGCGCCGTTCCGGGCGGTTTGGGCGACGGCGACGGCTGCAGGGTCGTCGATGGTGCGAGTCCGCTGGCCGAGGTCGTCGACGAGTAGGTCATCTAGGACTCGGACGGTGGAGGCGAGGTAGTAGGCCATGGCGGTAGAAAGATGAGAGCGACGCAAAGACGGCGGGGTGCCCGGGGGCGCCCCGCCGTCGTTCCGGCAAGCCGGGGTGGTGCGGCACTAGGCCGGCATGGTGTAGCCGATGGACAGGATCGGGTCGAAGGCGCAAACGTCCTGACTGTCCTGAACCGTAAACGGCAGTACACCCTGGAAGGACATAGACATGTTCTCAGGGGCAAGGTGAATGGGGTCCCGACGAGGAGGCTCTTCGGGCCGGACACTCCACTTCCGGTCCGAGCCCCGGGCCAGGGGACGAGTCGTCGAAAAAAAGCGTGTCGGGTCGGCGGCGTGGCCGCACGGGTCGAGTCGGCGGGCCAGGGGTCGGCCCGCGGGACTTGGTGGGCGGCCTCAGTTCTGGGATGCACGGCTGCCGGCGCGCGCGTGGGGTGGCCCCTGGGTCTGGCCCGGGCGGATGGCAGAGCGTTGGCTGCTGCGTTCCAGCGCGCGGTGGCCGGCCACCGGCGTCGCGCGCGGTGGCGTCTCGGGCCGGTTGGCGCCCCGCCAGTCAGTCGCCGGCCGTCCGGAGGGCCGTGCGCGCGCGGGTGTAGAACTTCTTAACGCAGCCGTACCACCTCTCGAGTTCGGCCGGGCGCGCGTCGCGTCGCCGGACGCGATCGAACGCCGGCGGCGGCGAGGGCGTGGTGTACTCGTCGCGCGGTCCGCAGAAGAGCGTGGCGCAGGCGGGCCAGGCGGGCGGCGGCGGGGGAGTCGGCCGGAGGGCGGTCCAGAGCGCGTGGTTGCGCGCGGCGCAGTCGAGCCAGACCTCAGGGAGCCGGGGGCCCGTGCCCGGGACGCCGGCGGCCGTGAGCGCCAGCGCGTCCGCGACGATGCGGAGCGTGTAGGCTTCGTCGCGAAGCGCCTGGAGGACGAGCCACTTGTTGCGGTATTCGGCGGAGGGCAGCGTCGCGAGGAGCGCGAGGAGCCGGGCTTGCGCGTCGGCATCGTCGTCCGGCGGGAGCTGCGGGGACCGGCCGAGGCGGGTGTTCCCCTTCGAGTGCTCGTTGGAATCTGTGGCCTGGGCGTCGTCGAGGGTCGTGCCGTCGTCGGGAGGCCCGAAGCGGAGTTCGTCGCGACGGAAGGCGTCGAGCGCGTCCCCGACGCGGCTCCAGATGCGCGACGACGCGTGCGTCCAGAAGGACTGGAAGAGATGCGGTGGTTCCGGGGCGCGCGGCTGGTAGGAGCCGACGGCCGATGTGAACGCGAAGTAGGCCGTGCCCGACATATCACGGGTCCCGAAGCCGCGGCGGGCGACACAGGCGCGCGCGAGGTCGAGGACGTGATCCTGGCGGAAGGTCCAGAGCGCCAGCAGCGCTGGCCGGTGGCCGCGCTGCGCCTCGAGCGCGAGATCCCGTTCGTCGGCCTCAGTCATGGTCGCCGGGGGCGCGCGCGACGCGGAGGGTGACGCCGTCCTCGGCGAAGAGGGCATAGGGTACGGTGAGGTCTTCGGCGACGCCGGCCCAGAGGGTCTCGTCGCCTCGCGAGAGTTGGACGGAGAGCGGGGCGCTGGCCTGGAGACGCAGGCCGTCCGGCCGCGCGGCGACGCGGAGGTCGAGCGAGCCGACCCAGGCCGTGAGCGAGCCACCGTCCTGGAGGGCGTCGGAGAGACCATCCAAGGTGGGCGGGGGATCGTTGGCGGGGCTTCGGAGCGCGCTCCGTTGCCGGAGGTGGAGGCCGGCGCGCCACAAGCTCAGGACGACGGCGGCGGCGACGAGCGGCGGCGGCGCCGTCGGCGCGACGGGCGTCAGCGAGGCTTCGAGGGCGTGCGCGGCGGGTCGGCCGAGCTGGCGACGGAGCCGCAGTTCGCCAAAGGCGGCCTCACCGAGACGGTCGGCGTCGGCGGGGAGGAGCGGGGTGCCGTGGACGGCGGGCAGGAGCGGGGCCTGGCCGAGCGTCCAGGCCGCGAGCAGGCGATCGTCTGCCGCGGCGACGAGGTCGGTGAGGTCCGACGCGGTGGCGCGGATGGCCTCGGCGATGTCCTCGGGGTGGTTGCGCGCGACGGCGTCGACGAAGAGGTGACGCTCGGATTCGGGCGCCACCTCGACAACGAGGACGACGGTGAGGGACTGGTGGAGGTCCGTGAGAAGGAACGCCTGCCAGTCGTCCGCGTGAACGAGGAGGCGGTCCGGAGAGGGCGCCGCCGAGTCACGCACGAGGCGGACGTCCAGACCCGGCGGAAGCCGGACCCGGGAGACCGATTCGTACCAGACGGCGACGTCCATGGCGGAGGGAGAGGGGCGAGGAAGGTAGCGGCCCGCGCGTCCGCGGCGCCCGCATTACGGGCTACGCACCGGTGGCGTAGAAGCCCGCCCAGTAGAACGGGTGGCGGAACGGCGCGTCAGAGGGGGGGAGTTGGTCGAGGCGGTGGTGTGCGTCCTGAACGAGTCCGGGGTGGAAGGGCACGCGGTCGGCGATGCCCTGGACGCGAAGCGACAGGTCCTCAGGCGAAGCTCCTCGGAGCCACCTCTGGGACTCCGCGAGCGCGCTCGGCACCGTAACGGGGCGGTCCGCGTGGACGAGTGTGCCGTAGAACGCGTCCATGAGCAGCGCGGTGGCGAAGTCGTCCACGCGCCAGCGGGAGGACAGGACGGAGCGGACGCCGGCGCCGAGAAACGCCGCGGGGAACCCCACGACCTCTTCGGATCGGCGGAGCGCGTCCGAGAGGCCGGTTTCGCAGGCGGAGAGGACCACGAGCGAGGTGCGGTGGAACGGGAGCCCGATGATCTCGGGGAAGTCGAGTGCGTGGCCGCCCGGCAGGCAGAGGCGCGAGGTGAACGGCGCGCCGGGATCGAAGAGGGCGTGCCCGGCGAAGTGAAACCCGTGCGGTTCCGTCGCGAGGTGAGCGAGGAGGGCGTCGGCCGTCGGCGGGACGAGCGTGCCGTCGGTGCGGGTGGCCACGAGGTCGGCCTCGGCCTGAGCCCAGGGGAGGTCCGACGCGGAGGCGTCCATGACCGAGATCGACCGGAGGGGGGTCTCCGGTGTCTCGCGGCATGCGTGATGCGCGAAGAGCGAAGGCGCCTCGGAGAGGCCGTCCGGGAACCGGTCGAGGAGGCGTCGTCCCGAGCGGAGGGGGAGCGCCGCAAATGGCACGAGGTGCAGGACTCCGTGGGGGACCAGGACGACGTGCCGGACGGACGCAGGGAAGGCCGCTACTAGGTCGTCGAGGCGGAGGGCGGTGGCGATCCGGAGGAGGTGCTCGTCGGTCGAATCTGGTGTGAGGCGCCCCGCGGCGCCCCCGTCGAGAGCCTCGAGGAGCGGAGCGGGGTCGATGCGGAGCGCCTGGACGGCGGGTCCGGTGCAACAGAAGGCCGTGAGTCCGTCCGCGCCGAGGTGGAACGCGATGGCGGGGGATGGCGGTGCGGATGGGGACTCCGTCGGCCATGGAGCGCCGGCGTGTGCCAGGGACGCCTCCGCGCGGGCGAGGGCCGGGTCGAGTTCGGCCTGGTCCAGTTCGGCCTGGAGCCGTTCGGCGGTTCGGACGAGGTCGGGCCGGGCGTGCGGGGAGTCCGGGACGAGGAGGTCTACGCAGGCCCGTTCTCGGACGCCGCGGAGCTGGGCCCGGAGCGACGCCACGCGTCTGCGCGGGGAGGTGCCGGAGTCCGCGCGGACTGACTCGATGAGGTCGCGGAGTTCGCCGGCCTTGCAGGCATCCGACGCGTTCATGGCATCGAGCGGGCGGTCCGCGTGCACGAGCGCGTCAACGAGGCCGTCGTACGCCAGCCGGGCGTCCGAGACGACGGCTTCGCGTTGAAGAGAGCCTTCGGCCTCCGCGCGCCGGGCGTCGGTGGCCTGAACGGCGGTGCGAAAGCCGCGGACGGCGCGCGGCCAGTCCCCGTCGTGCCGTGCGTTGAGGCCCACGATCATGCCCGGCCCGTAGGCCGACGCCGGGTCCGCCGGGGATCCCTCGACGCCGACCGAATTGAGCATGTGGTGGATGGAGGCTGCCAACGCGTGCACCCGCGCGATGTCGCCGTCGGTCGCCGGGTCCTGGGTCGGCTCCACGTCGCCGGCCGGCGTGGATGAGGTCCAGCCCTCGAGCGTGCGGGTGAGGCTCTCGGCCTCGCCGGGCGCCTGCCGCGCCGTGACGGTCTGGACGAGCGGTGCGAGCACGTCGGGCAGGTGGTCCTGGCGCCCGGAGCGCGCGAGTTCGGCGGCGAGTTCCTGCAGCGTCGCGACGAACTCGAGGGTGTCGCCGATGAGGTGATAGGAGGAGGCCGCGTCGAGCAGCAGCGACTCCGCGACGCGCGTGGGCCGTCCGGCGGCCCGAGCGAGGAGTCCGATCCGCTGGGCGAGGCTGGCGTGCGCGCGGCCGGAGTGGTCCGCCGTGGCTAGAGCCTGGCGGTAGAGCGCCATGGCGCGCGCGGCGTTGTCCCCGGAGGATCCCTGGAGGCGGCGAACGTAGAGGCTTCCCAGCGCGGAGCAGAACGGTCCGGCGCCGGACGGGTTGGACGCCATCACGAGGGTGAGGGCCTCCTCGAGAGCGTCAATGGCCTGCTCGAGGTTGTGGGCCCGGCTGCCCGACGTGCGAGACTCGAGGGCTTCCGCGAGTTCGTAGAGGGCGACGGCGTGGTCGAACGGGAAGGTTTCGGCGCGCTGCACGTCTGCGACGACCTGGAACAGGCGAATGGCTTCCTCCTCGTCGTCCATCCGCGAGCCGCCGAGACGGCCGAGGTAGGCCCGAGCGAGGTTGAGGGTGGACGACGCGAAGCCCTCGGGGTCCACCGCGAGGGTGCGAATGTCGAGGGCTCGCGTGAGCGCCTCAATGGCCAGCTCGGCGTCGTCTGGCAGCCCCCGGCGCACGTGCGTGAGACCGATGTTGTTGAGGGTTTTGCCGACGCCTTCGCGAACCCGGAGTGACGAGAAGTAGCGGAGGGCCGAGCGAAGCGCGGCGAGGGCGTCGGCGTGCGCGCCGGCGAAGGCCAGGGAGAGGCCCTGGTTGTTGAGTGCCATCGCGGCGGCGGCGACGGCGCCCCCCTCCGCGTGGAGGCGTGCGGCTTCGCCCAGGGCGTCCGCGGACGCGAAGAGGTTGTCCTCGGCCTGGCCGTGCACCCGCAGCTGGAACGCGAGGCCGAGGTTATTGAGTGCGACGGCCCGTCGCGCCGCGTCCTCGAACGGCAGCGCGTCCAGGATATGGCGCGATGTCTCGAGCGCCTCCTCAAGGTTGTCTGCATGGTCGCCATGAGACCGATGGAGCAGCGCTGTCACCTGGATCGTGGCGAGGGCAGGCCACACGGTATCCCATGCGGTCGTCCCGTCTCCCGGGGGGGCGGGCAGGCGTCGCAGCGTATCGACGGCCAGTTGGTAGCAGCGCTCCAGTCGTCTAGGCCGACCCGGGCCTGTGGCCCCGACCAGAGCCCCCGCGACACCCACCGCTTGGAGTGCCTCAGCGTAGAGTTCTTCTCCCGCTTGGGGACGAGTGGCCTCTGGCTCCTGCCACTGGCTCATGTTCTCGGCGAGAGCATGTCCAGCGCGCTGCATCAGAGCTTCCTGGTCGCCTGAGTACATCGAGAAGGCCTGCGCCGCTTGTGCACAGAGCGCGTGAGCGCCTTCATTCCCCAGCCTCGAATGCCCGTAGTCGAACAGCCTAGGGAGTTCGTCGACGAGGTCCAGAACGAGTCTCGGTCCGATCTTTTCCCTGTGGAGGCGAACGACACGCCGGAGCCCATGTAAACTCTCTTTCGACCCTGGCACTCCGTCTAGAATCGCGGCATAGAGGAGGCGCGGGACCTGCATCTTGGTCTCAAGACGGGTCTCGACAAGGGATGCGAACGCGCGGAACTGCTTGCCACGGTCGGTACCCGATTCATCAATCGCGAGCGCTTCCAGCGTTTGCTGGATGCCGAACGTGACGAGGCCGTTGAACGCGTCCAGTACAGACTCGCACGCGGCTTCGTTGCCGAGGGCGGTCAGTAGGGCGTCGAGGAACGCATGGATCCGCTGTTCGCTCATCGAGGCTCAGTCTGGGAGTGGGAGGGAGGCGCCCCCTGATCGGGGACCGGCGACGCATGCCAACGATACGCGTCTCGGGTCTTTGCGGCCGTGCGCCGTTGTCTGGCCGTGGGGGTACCGTCCGCCGAGGGTACGGCGTGGCCTCCACCCGCCGAGAAGAGACAAGACCTGGGCGACACGGACGCGCGCCATGCGCCCAGCGACCCGGGAGGGATCAGCAGGCGGGCGAGACCGGGGGTCCCGTTCCGGTCTGGGATTGGGGCGCGATCACAGAGCGACCCTGGCGCTGGGACGATCGGGCCACGCGGGTCCCCGGCAGCGGTGGAGACAAAGTCCATGCGCCCGTTCGGTCAACTCTTGCGAAGCAACACGCCTGCGGTGGCGGATATGTGCTTGGTCAGGGCGTCTTTGCATCGAGGCCGTCGAACCGCCGGAAGTGTTTGAGGTTGAACGTCGCGACCTCCGTCAGGCCACGCGCGCGCATCCAGACGGCGTGGTAGGCGTCGGCGAAGTCGACGTTGTGCTCGGCGTGCCACTCGGCCGCCTGCACGAGTCCGTCGGCGTCCTCGACATCGAGGCCCGGCGTGTGGCAGAGCGCAAAGATGGCGTCGCGCACCTGAGGCTTGGTGCGCCTGTAAAACGAACCCAGCGTCCAGACGACCTCGGCGACGACGAGTACGGAGGTGACGAGCCGGGCCTCGCCGACCGCAGCGCGGTCGAGGAAGGCGTCGACGGCGTCGGCCTGTTCGGCCACGTCGTTCGTGAGGTAGCGCAGGAAGACGTTCGCGTCGACGAAGACGGGCGTGTCGGGTGCGGCCGTGCTTGCCGCTGGCAGTCGGTCACTCGGCATCGGTCACCTCATCGGAGTCGGTCGCGGCCTGGCGTTCGGCCCGGGCATCGTGAACCTCGGAGCGGACGGCTTCAAAGTCCTGCTCTCCGTCGGAAGGCACCGAGCCCCGCAGATCGCGGAGCGACTGCCGGACAGGCCGGATGACGACATCACCACCATGCTCGACAAATGCAACGTGGTCGCCTTCCGATATGCCGAGTGACTGGCGAACTGCCTTTGGTATGGTGAGTTGGCCTCGGCGGCCGATTCGGGTCGATGGCATAATGCCTTAGTGCTTGACTGACAAGACGGGTAACGTACGGCATGGCGCCCACCGCGGCGGGAGTTTACGCAGCTTCGGACAGCCTCCTACTCTGACGCCCGATAAGGGAGTATTATCGGGTGGGCGATCATTTCCGATAAGGACAATTTATCGGAAACCGATGGGTGGCGACCCCTACCTTTGGACACATGCTTCGTCGACTGTGAGGTGGAGCCCAATTGCAATAACAGACGTACTCCGTGTCGCACGACCTCGTACCCCTCGACCCAGAACCGCGAGTCCCCGCTAGACTCGCGGCCGATGCCGAGTCCGCGAGGCGCTTCGCACGGGCCGCACGGAGCGACGCCACGCTCCGCGCCTACCGCTCCGACTGGAACGACTTCGCGGCCTGGTGCCAGAGCCGCGAGCTCGTCCCCATGCCGGCCACGCCCGAGACGGTCTCCTTATATATAGCGTCCCGCGCCCAAGCCGGACCGGACGACGACCGAGGGCGGCCGACGGCGCCGCTGAAGGTGGCGACGCTCGAGCGCCGGATGGCGGCGATCTCCCAGGCCCACAAGCTCGCCGGCGTCGAGAGCCCGGCGCTCCGCTCGCGCGAGCCGCTCCACTCCGTCTGGGCAGGCGTCGTGCGGACGCTCGGAGCCGCGCGGAGCAAGGTGGCGCCGGCGCTCGCCGCCGACGTCGTCGCGATGGTCGCCGTCTGCGACACCGCCGTCGGGCTCGCCGAAACCTCGGGCGGCGCGGCGCCGGGCGCGGCGCTGCGAGCGAGGCGCGACAAGGCGATGCTGCTGCTCGGCTTCGCCGCGGCGCTGAGGCGCTCGGAGCTCGCCACCGTGCGGACCGAGCACGTGTCGTTTACGCCCGACGGGCTCCGGCTCTTGATCCCGAAGTCGAAGTCGGATCAGGAGGGCGCCGGTCAGGTCGTCGGCGTGGCGTACGGCGCGTGCGCCGAGACGTGCCCGGTCCGGGCGGTCCGGTCCTACGTCGCGGCAGCCGGCCGGGAACTCACCGACCAGGGGCGGCCCTCCCCTCTCTCGGGACCGGTTTTTCGTTCGGTCGACCGGTGGGGACGGCTCGGGCACAAGCCCGTCACCGGGCGCACCGTCGCGAATGTCGTCAAGCAGTACGCGACCGCCGCCGGCCTTGACGCCACGCTCTACGCCGGACACTCGCTCAGGGCGGGCTTCGCCACGACTGCGGCCCGTGCGGGCAAAGCCGACCGGGCCATCCAGAAGCAGACCCGGCACAAGAGCACAGCAATGCTTGCAGAGTACGTCCGCGAGGGACGGCTCTTCGACGACAACGCGAGTGAGGGAATTGGGCTTTGATCGTCAACTCTGACCGGGGTCCTCTTGACCGGGTACCGGGATCCACCACACGACATCTGTTGGGCTGAACTCGGCCCCTACGACGGTATCCCACATATGAGCCTGGAATAGGGGTCCGACAAGCAACGGAACCGTACTGTACGATTGGCGGGGATCGCCAACCGGTTAGGAGGATCATGGGCACGCTGCGTGCTGTTTTCAGACCTCCCCGAACCGACTGATTCACAGCGTGCTGCTCGGCGGTGTCTCGGCCTCACAACCGCCTCAGAGCCCAGGGAAGGGAGCTCGTGGTCGGCTGCCGGACAATCCCGTGCGTTTACTTGTCGGACCCCGGCGACCGATTTTGATGAGCCCCCTGGGACCCAACACCAAAGCGCTCACACGACTGGCTTTAAGTGCTTGATTGTTTGTGCGTTGTCGCGTTTCTTAAAATCGATCTTCCCCTCGCATCGTTGGTGATCCCTGACCCCACAGCTCCTCCCCCCCTTGCTGAGGGTTCGAATACGGACTCGGACGGGGATGCGACCGGCACCGGACTCAGTCTGTCCGGCGGTGGATACCGCGCGATGCTGTTCCACCTGGGGACCTTGTGGCGGCTGAACGAGGCCGGCCAGCTTCGGACGCTTCGCCGCATATCGAGCGTCTCTGGCGGGTCGATTACATCGGGTGTGCTGGCGATGGCATGGCGGGATCTCGCGTTTGATCGCTCGGGAGTGGCGACGGCGTTCGAGTCGGCTGTGGCGGATCCTGTGTTTCGCATTGCGGATCGCACGATCGACGTGGCTGCGGCCGTGTCGGGACTCTTTGTGTTTGGCTCGGTGGCGAAGCGTGTGGCGAAGGCGTACGACCAGCACCTCTTCTATGGGAAGACGCTCCAGCATCTCCCAGACGCCGCTGAGGGCGAGGTCCCACACTTCGTCTTCAACGCGACGAACCTGCAAACCGGCGTGCTCTGGCGGTTCACGAAGGAGCGAATGGGCGACTACAAGGTTGGATACGTGCACGACCCCGACGAAGCGCTCTCGGCCGCGGTCGCGGCCTCCTCGGCGTTTCCTCCCTTTCTCTCCCCTCTCGTGCTCAAGCTGGACGCGTCGCGCTTCAAAGGCGGCAAGGGTCTGAACGCTGCGTTTCGGAAGCGGGTGGTGCTCTCCGATGGAGGCATCTACGACAACCTGGGCATCCAGCGGGTCTGGGACAAATGCGAGGCCGTCTTGGTAAGCGATGCCGGTGGCAAGCTGGAGCCACAGGTCCGTCCGGGTCTGGACTGGGGTCGCCACATGTTCCGCGTGCTGAACGTCATCGATCAGCAGGTGCGGAATCGGCGCCTGATTCAGGTGGTCGGATCGCTCGAGGATGGCAGCAAGAAGGGCGCGTACTGGGGTATCCGCACCGACATCGGGGACTATAAGGTCCAGACACTTCCGTGCCCTCACGACAAAACCCTCCGACTGGCTCAGACCCCGACCCGCCTCAAGAAGTTGAGCACGACGCACCAGCGCCGACTCGTGAACTGGGGATACGCCGTCTGCGACGCTGCACTACGTAAGAGAGTCAATCCAACGCTTCCCATGGGAGCCTTCCCCTTCTCCCGCGAGGGGGTCGGCTAGCCACGCTGCGCCATGAATCGAGAATCGTTTGGACGGTGGGGTGCGGAGCTCAGCGAGAGTGGGTTCGCGCGTGCGCTTGCAGCGCTGGGTGTGCTCCACGAGAGCGACATCGTGGCTCGTCTGAAAGAGGCTGAGTTTCGACCTTCCGAGGAGCCCGACCCAGAGAGCGGGGAGCTTCGCGAAGCCGCGCGTCAGCGAGCGGTAGACCTGTTGGCGCGCGACCTGTCGCACCTCAGGGAGCGTGGGGATCGGGCACGGTGGCGCTGGTATCCCTTCTACCGTGAGCTTCTATGGTACCCGCACGAGGACCGTCCGGACCTGTTGTCATCGGCCGGACTGCTGGCAGACGCCTGGATTTCCGCCGAGGTGCCAAGCCGCGGTCTCCGTCTTGTGGTTGACGCCGACAATATGCTCGACCGGAGTGGCTTCGGGCGAAGCCGCGAGAGCATGGCATGGTTGATTTCGACCCTGTCACATCCGGACGTGGGAGCAGGTTCCGTCACCGGTCAGTTGGAAGATCCGTCCCTGGAGGTGGGTTGGCAGTGGCCCCTCCGTGTGGGACTCCTGAGCGACGAGCGTGGCGACGCGCTTCGTAGACGGTTGAAGGAGTGGCAGCGAGAGAACGAGTGGGCCACGCCGCTCTGGGAGGTGGTTGATGGGGCGACCGTACCGTGCGACCTGCTGCTGATTCCCCTGGACCTGCGTGCGGCGCTCGCTGCTGTCGCGGGGTTGCCGACACCTCCGCGAGCCGATGCTGTGATCGCACTGGGGCGTTCGCGCGGTGCAGCGGAGCGGTGGGTCCGCCAGCTCGAAGGGCTCCGTGCTGTTTCAGAAACGTCGGGTGTCGGGCTGGTGCATGTATCGCGGAGGGAGCAGGCTCGGTGGCTCGGCATCGTACTGCGCGAGCTCTCGCACGGGACGCCGTTGGATGTGGCGCTCTTCAGGGCTTCGACGTGGGTTGATGCTCCGCCACCGTTCGTGCTGGCGACGGGGCGACTCCTGGAGTTCAGTCGCCTCGCACGCCAGGTCGAGCGGGCAATTGAACGGTTGAGCTCCGAGGAGCTTCGCGAGTTGCGCATGGATGTCAGTGACTGGACGTCAGCAGGATATGTGCTCGGTCTCGACGGCGAAATCTCCGCGGGGGATCTTGCCGACCGGATTCGCATGGAGCCTCTCAACGAGGCCTATCTCAGCGAGTCCGGCATGGCGACGACGATGTCAGAGATGCTCAGCGGGATGGAAAAGGCGGCGGCGGCGAACCCGGCCCCTCCTGAGCGAGCCAAGCCGCGCTACATCCAGGCCCAGTGGTACGACCTCTCGACCGCCGGAGAGCACATGCGGCGGCGCCGTTCCCTTCGGGCTGACGCGGCGCACGAGCTGGTGGTTCGGATCGGCCGGACCGATGACGACTGGGACGTCGGCCCTCGCGACCGTCCGTTTCCTGACGCCGAGTTGCCCCCAAACCAAGAAGAGCACCGGCTGACCGTCGTCTTCACCCGTGTTGGCCTGTCGTCTGAACTCGTGCTCGGTGATGAGACAGGGGATCCAGAGGGCGATGACCGCAAGGCCCAGGTTCGACACATCGTGCTTCCACGAGAGGGCGACAGCAGTGCGTGTCGGTTTACGGTGTACGTAGCGGGGGACGCCGGGCGCGTAGAGGGGCGGCTGCTCGTGTTGCACCGGAACCGCGTTCTCCAGACCGCCCTCGTGCGCGGGTCCGTGGGTGGACGCGAGGACAAGCCGGGAGACGAGCCCCTATCGATTACGCCAGAGGTCCGCGTGAGGCATGACCTAAGCGACCTCGACTTCCGCGTTCCGTTCGACGCCTCGATTCTTGTCAACCACAGCGAGAGCGGTGTGTCCGGCGTTACAGTGGTGGCCGATGCCAACGCACGTGCGATCCGCGTGTCCGGGCAGATGGACAAGGAGATCGCGTTTCTCGACCGCAGACTTTCGGACATCGCCTACGATCTAAACTCGTACGAGGGCGGGCTGAGAGCGCCTGCGACGGAGGCCATGCTCCGCACGTTCGCCCAGCATGGGTCTCTTCTGTACAGCGCCCTGGTGAAGCGAGGCATCGGAGAGGGCGGACTCGCGCGAGGAGAACGCTTGCAAGTGATCTCGGCGATCCCTGAGGCGCGCCTGCCCGTCGAGTTCATCTACGATCGGGACGCCCCTCTCGACGAGGCTCCGCTCTGCGAGCACGCAGAGGATGCGTTGAGAGAAGGGAGCTGCCGGGGATGCGCGGAGGGAGATGAAGAGAGCGTGGTGTGCCCGTTTGGGTTCTGGGGGCTCAGCCGGATTATCGAGCGCCACGGGCATGACGCGCCTCTGCAGGACGAGACTGTTGGGGACCGTGACTTCGCGTTTCGGTCCGACCCGACGTGGGCCCGCAACGAGCTGGACGTGCTTCGCAGCGGTATAGTGGGCGGTAGCGTCCGCGTAGATGAGAGCGTCGAGGGAGGGCTCCAGCAGGTATGCGACCGCATCTCAGACGGGAGCGCTGGACTTGCCCCGGTGAGCGCGTGGGACGACTGGGTGAGGGAGGTTGACACGTCCATGCCGTCGATCATCGCCCTGATCGTCCACGTGGAGCGCAGCCCAGGAGGCGACCCGCAGCCCCGGATGGAGATCGGGGACGAGGACTGGCTCAAAGTGGCACTGATGAAAGAGCGGCACCTGCGTCCAGACTCAACCCTGCCCGGCCCCCTGGTTCTGCTTCTCGGTTGCGAGACGGGAGCGCCCGACATCGAGTTTTTAGGCCTGGTGTCTCAGGCCCGCGAGCGTGGAGCCTCGGTGGTGGTCGCCTCTGGATCGGCCATCCACAGCGTCCATGCCGTCCCCGTCACGGCGGCCTTTGTGGACGCGATCCGCGACGCGATCGCGGACGGAAGCACCACCTTCGGCGAGGTGATGCGGACCGTACGCCGCGAGCTCCTCGCCGACGGCCTCCCGATGGTGCTTTCTCTCACGGCCTATGGAGACGCCGACTGGCGGCTCGTGACCTCTACTCCCTAACCCCAACGACCCATGTTTACGATTGAGATGCTCCCGGCGCGACAGGGCGACTGCCTGTGGATCGAGTACGGCGAGGAGGACGACGTCCACCGCGTGTTGATCGACGGGGGCGCAGGTGGGACGCAACACGATATCCGGGCGAGGATCGAGGCTCTGGATGTAGACGACCGCCGGTTCGAGCTGCTCGTGGTGACGCACATCGATTCCGACCACATCGCTGGCATCCTTCGTCTGTTGAGCGATCCTCCAGAAGGGCTGGTGTTCGGCGACGTGTGGTTCAACGCCTGGGACCAGATTGTGCAGGCGAAAGAGTCGGTGGCAGACCATGGCGTTCTCGGCCCGAAGCAGGGCGAGCGCCTCACGGCGCTGCTGACCGAGCGCGGATACACCTGGAACGCAGCGTTCGACAAGGGACCGGCGGCGCGAGTGGAGGGCGGTGACCTTCCCCAGGTGACGCTGGCGGGAGAGTTGACCTTGACGCTGCTCACACCGACGCTCGGACGGCTGGCAGACATGCACAAGGTGTGGCGCAAGAAGATCGAAGCGTTGGGACTCGAGCCCGGACGCGCAGGATGGGAGTTGGAGGGGCTCACGGTGGAACCCGAGGGCAAGCGCGACCGCGCGATTCTGGGCGGGTCTGGTCCGATCGACATCGCGACCCTTGGGGACACGACATCGGACCAGGACGACTCAGAGGCGAACGGGAGCAGCATTTCCCTTCTGGCCGAGTTCGATGGCGCTCGGTGCCTGCTCGCCGCTGACTCGTTCCCGAGCGACCTGATCGATGCCATCGACGTGATCGAGGGAACGGGTCAGCGTATCTCCCTCGACGCGTTCAAGCTCTCTCACCATGGGGGCCGCAAAAACACGAGCGCGGCCCTGCTCCGGCGCCTCGACAGTCCGAGGTACCTCGTGTCGACGGACGGCAGCTACCACGATCACCCAAATCCGGAGACGATCGCTCGCGTGCTCGTCCACGGGCGTACGGGTGGCGACCCAGTTCTCTACTTCAACTACGCCTCGGACGAGACTGAGGTGTGGGACGATCCGACGTTGAAGACGGGTCCGTTCTCGTACACGACGCACTATGGGCGCGTGGTCTCCTTAACCGGGTAGCTGAGCGCCCAGTAGCTGAGTGTCCGGTTTGAGAGAGGGTTCCTCCCAACAGGGCGTCCGGTTTCTCTGGGGTAGGTCACTACAAGCGCATCGGATAGGGTGTCCGACCGCCTCGATTTGAGAGGTTTGATTCCGCTTACAACCTGAGACTGCTGGTGTGACGGATTAGAGGCCGATGCCCAGCGGGGCGGTCACGAAGACGGCTGCCTGAATATTGTCCGTATTGTCCGACCGCCACCCCAGACGTAGCCCTCCGGTGAATCGGCCCGCGGAGTCCTTCAAAAGGTAGGCGGGCAGCTCAACGCCGACGGTTCCATCGAGCACATCCACGTTGACACGTGGGTCCAGAGCGAAAACGGCGCCCCACATCCGTAGGCCTGCGGAGAGAATCACCCCCTCATCCCGGGTCGGGCGGCCTAGGGGAAGAGTGGTGCACGATTGAAAGGGGTCCGTTCCGTCGGTCATGCACTGCTCAACCTTTGCCCCATCGGTAAGCTTCGATTCGATACGGACCTGGAGATAGGAGAACGTATCCGGGGTAAGCAGCCCGATAGATGCCGAGCCGGAGAACGAGAGATACCGCTGATCCTCTTTATCGAGGGTCGATTGGTTAAAGAACTCCGCATCATTGTATCCCGCCGCTAACTCGCCCGATAGGACGGGGATGCGGCGGAAGAGGAGTCCCTCACGCATGAACTCCCGTACATAGCGAGGGTTAGCTGACCGAACCGCGTTGTCATCGCAGCCCATGACTGCAATGTTCACACCCGCACGCTCGCAGACTCGGTTTTGAGCGTCCGCCACTGCCGGGTTTGGCGTCCCGTAGAAGAACCTAGACGCCGACAGGGACAGATTCAGCGTGCTCGCAAGGCCGTCGAGGCTTGCGAGGTCTGTTGCTTTTTCTTTGTCCTTATTGGCGGCTGTCGAGAGGGTAAGTGCGAGCGACCCGTGGTTGATTGGTCGTGACAATCGGATTCGTCCCTTGCTGTCTTCGACCCCCGCTTCCACGGTAATCGCACTTAGGGCTGCGAGCGGGCTTCGCGACAGAGATGGGTTGTCGATTTCTTGTGCGAGCGTCGTGACCTGTTGGCGGTCGGCGTCGGTCTGAGCCAGCGAAGCCCCCGGAAGGAGGAGCAGGGCAGTGAGAATCGGTCGGAACCACATGGCTAGGGACGGGAGATGGAGAAGTAGCGGTTGCCGGCGCTCATCCGCTCAGAGTTCGCGATGCTCAGCTTGATGGGGTGCTTTCCGTTGATGGTCAGCTTGCCCGACGCTGGCTTGAGCGTGATGGTGTATTCCGTTCCTGGATCGCCCGTCGCTTGCCAAAAGAGAACAAGGCGAGTCTCGTACGGGACTTTAAACTCTTCTCCAGCAGGACGAATCACCCGCTTCCCCTGCCCGACGCCCACCCATACGGACGCATTGGACTTCGTCTTGATGCTCAGCGAGCATTTGTCTGCTTCACTCATAGGTACTACCGCTGTCTCAGGGTGCTTAGCAGGAGCATACACAACACGGTTCAAACAGCGCTCATTATTCTTCGGGACGGAGGTTTTGACTGGCGCCATCCATCTGCGATCATCACGGTTAGGATTAAGCGACTGGCAAATCCGAATCTTGTGGTATGTGCATTCCAGTGTGTCATTTGGAGTCTTGTCCTCTCGCAGGCGAGTCACGCGGTTGCGCAGTGACCGAGTGCCCCAGAGGGTGTCTGCCTCGACAGTGATGGACTCCTCTTCGTGACCGCGAGGGGTCCCGTCGGCCGGGTCTCGCCCAGGCTCGCAGACGAGTCGGATAGTGTGGGTCGGCATGGAGCGGGACTCGGGGTGGAGTCGGAATCTATCCTGGTCGGTCGGCAGAAGTGGGCGCAGGCCTCACCGGCAGTACCTAGATCGTGGGGCCGGTACGGGAAGCCGTCTTCTCGTACCGCTTCCGATCGAATGGGTGGCTAGGGGACCGTCGCCGACGAGTCGGAGCGCTATAACACCGTAGGATCCGCGCGCGAGGTCCCCGGGAGAGTCGGAGTAGAGATGGACGCAGAAGGAGGGTCCGCTGAGAGATGAACGAGCCGGTGCCCGTCGCGCTACCGTCATATGGAAGGCTTCAGCGTCCATATGACGGGGTAGTGGTCCGATCCGACCTCGTCATTCGGTCCCCGATGTATCGGCTTACGTAGGTCTTTGTCTCCGACTCGCACGACGAGTTCTGCGTCAGGCACGCCACCGACAGCGAGATCGGGTGTCACCGAGGCATGGTCGTAGACGTGCCAAGGTTGATCTGCTTCCTGACTGGTGTAGTAACACGTGCCGACGGCGTCGTCGTAGAGACCGAGCAGGCGCCATCCGATGTTGTAAAGGGGTCGTCCACGGACTGCTTCTCCCACCGTTTGCCGACGGACATATCCGAGGCCGCGATTGCTATTCAGGATCGTGCGGTTGACGACGGCCGGCGCGTACGGGTCGAGATTGAAATCACCCAGGATGAGCTCTGAGGCTGCCTCCTCGCGCTCGCGGACCGCGTCGAGCTCTCGGACGATTCTACCGAGATCGTTCGCACGAATGGTATCGCTTCCACTGAGCCAAGAGGGAAGGTGGAGGTTGCACACGCGGAGGCGGATGGTCCCAGACAAGGAGACAGCTAGGGTCCCCAACGCTCGTCGGTAATCCAAAAACGGCGGCCCTGTGGGGCGCCAGTCTCGGTCAAGAAATCCGGTCGTCAGTCCGCCTTTCGACTCGACCCCGTAGCCTCTCGCCCTCAGAAGGGGTTCCACGTCGGGGAGCGCTTCTTGGAGGGCTATGACCGAAGGCCCGTGCAGCACCAACAAAGAGTCGAGGAGCGCACGTCGGCGTTCGACGACGGCCAGCGCGGGCTTGGCTGCCTTCTTGGCACGCGAGAATCCCATATTCCACTGCAGCACCTTCATCGAGCCAGGTCGGGGCCGCTGCTTCCCTCAGGTGCCGCAGGGATCGGAATCGTGAACTCTCGTTCGGCGGTGGGCCTCGCCGCTCGGATGTCGTCACTGGCTCTCACGCGGGCTCTCTCGTCGGCGATGGAAAGCAACTGCTGGACGCGGTAGCGTACCTCGTCGGACTCGGCCACGGTCATCAGAAAACTCTGGACTGCCTCGACATCTGGTAGAATGATGTCGTCCGCGCCCCACCCTTGGATCACCAGTCTTTCCTCGACCAGTTCGGCCGAGAACAACGCTGTCTGCGTCTCAGGGTATCGAGCGAGATGAAGACGGAAACTCATCGGTCGGCTCTCTACCTGGTCGCCAGACTCGGAAGGTGTGGTGCCCCGTCGAGGTGGGCGCGGGAGAGGCCGGAGCGACGCAGCGACCTCTCCGCCTGTCCGGGCTTCTAGGCGCCCCGCATATACGTCGAGAGCCTGGATACGGGCATCATCGGGAAGACTAGGCGCTTCGTAGGTAGGCCAGTCTGTCATCAGCCCGTGCCTCACCTCCGCGACGGCTGTGGTGCGTGCCATCGCCTGCTCGCGCACGGACGGGCGGATCGGGCGCTCGGAGACGCGCACGACTGGCTCCGGGACATCGGGGTCTGTGAGAGGAGCGAAGTGGGACACCTGTCCATCGTATCCGATCTCGGCGGCGACGAGTGCGCCGAACGCGCGACGGAGAGCCTGGACGCGGTCGTACCCCTGGAGTGCGGACGCTCGTCCCTGCTCCGCGACTGGAACCAAAGATCCTCGTAGGTACACCTCACGCGAACGCTCGACCTCGACCCCGACCGCTCCACCGCCTTCGAAACCGAAACGGGAGTACACATCGGCTACCACGTCACCCGTCGGTGGCCGCGCCGCAGTTCGTACAGCCTCGATGAGCGCATCACCGCCACCGACGGCGGCGAGATCTCGTATGGCTTCGGAGGATGTCTCGACCCAAGCCTCCCACGACTCGGAGCTCTCTACGAGGGATCGCTCATCGGCATCTGCCACAGAGCGCGCCAGCGTGGCGATCGCTCCGACGACGTGCAAGAACTGGTTATCGACGTCGAGTGCTCGTACAGATTGATCGTATCGGTCTAGCGCCACGCTCACAGGACTCGCGCCTTCTGCTGGGACCGTCGCCACCAGAGATTCTACGAAGGGCGCCGCCCAAGCGAATTGTGTTTGGGAAGGGACAGGCGGCTCCACAGAGTTCGAGATGCGGCCGGCGACCTGTCTCGTATCGAGTCCGAACCCGCCTACGGTCTGCCCATCATCGTCTACGCCCGAGAACGTATGGGTATCGAATGATGTCGCCAACGCGAACCGAAACGCGACGAGATCTGAGGTGATGCGCTTCGTGTCTAAGGCATGGTCTCCTGGGTCGACGACGAGCCACCAGGTCACGTCTCCGGGTCGCTGGCGCGGGCGGTGAGCGACGAGGTAGTAGGTGTATGCCGTGTGGAGTACGAGGTGTCCGATGCTGCTGCTCCACGATCCGCCCGGCCCTGTCGTCCACAGGACCAGATTACCGATGGGAGCGTCCGGGCCGCTGGCTCCGATCCGACTGACCGCAAAACGAGACTCACTGCCCCACGCGGTCCAATCCTCGACTACGATCTCTGATTCGACCTTCGCCGCAGCCGACAGATACCGCCTCATGTTTTTGGTGCCGCGCCCGTTGATCGGGACGCCGTTTTCGAAGTCACCCTCTACCGAGCCAAACTGAGCTGCGCCGACGAGCAGGTCCGCCATCAATGACGGAGGAGGCCCGACCGTCTCGACGGTCAACGTTCCGCGACCGACGGAGAGACCCGTCGAGACGCCGTCGGTGCCTTCGCCGATCACCCTCTGTCCATCGACGACGAGTCGAACGATCGGGCCAGGACGGAATGGAGCTGGGGACCAGCCGGTCGCGAGACGTACGAGAAGCGATGCCAGTTCTGGAGGCAGGTCCGATCCAGGGACATCGGCAGGCTGGGAGGCGTGGGGCATAGCGAGCGAGAGGGTTACTAGAAGCTATTCTTCGGCAGTGTCATTTTAGAACGCGGGAAGCGGCAGCCGAGCCTGGGCGTCTCGTTCCGGCTGTCGGCCGCACTGGGGCTTTCCCGAGATGGGCAGGCTCCTGTGCGAAGATCTCGGCGTCACTAGGAACGTGGTAGGCGCGGAGGAGTCGTCCCTGCGGATGAATCGTAACGCGGGCGATCGCTCTCGAGCGTGCCTCCCGGAGCGTGTCGGCTTCGACCGATACCGTCTCTTCGGTGTGGCCGAGGGTCGACCCGTCGACCGGATCTAGTCCGGCCTCACCGACGAGTCGGACGGTGTATGTCCTCATGAGCATCCGGTCGGTGTTGCAGGGAATTTAAGCCAGAGGCCTTCTGGGCGGGCTCGAAAGAAACCGAGGCGGGAGGGCTCGCGGCCGTGGGGGCAGAAGAAGAAGATGGTGCTGTCGCCGTCGGCACTGATCTTCCCCTGCCGGCCACCGTGGCAGAGCGCGCGGCAGTGCTCCGAGCACCCTTCTCAGTGGTGGCGGAGGCTGTGTGGTGCGATCATCGCTCCCACGGCGAGGATAGGCGCGTCGTAGAACCCGAAGGTCCCCGACGACCGGCCGTGCGGCGGCACTCTACGGTTGCGTCGGGCGCGACGGCCTGCAAGCGCCGCGTCCCCGCGACGTTCCTGCGAGCAGGTCCAGCCGGGTCCGCGCGTGGGCGGCGCCGATCCGGGCGCCGACGAGTTCGGAGGTGGCCTGCACGAGCGCCGCCTGCGTGGTGAGAAAGTCGTCGAGGTCGGTCTGGCCACGTTCGTAAGACCGTTGCTGATACGCCGAGGCTTGGCCTGCGACGGCCGCGGATCGGCTCGACAGGTGGACGGCAGTGTCCGAGGCCGCGGCACGTACGAAGGCCTCCGCCACGGACCGTTCGACTTCGCGAGCCACTCGGGCCCCTTCGGCCTCGGCCGCCGCCAAGGCGACAGCGGCGTCTCCTCGTTCGCGGCGTGCTTGGGAGGATCCGAAGAGGGGCACCGAGAGCGTCAGCCCGGCGCGCTGCGCGACATTAGACGCCCCGAACTGATCGAAGAACCGCTCTTCCGACGCGCTCGAGAAGCTGGACCCGCCACCGAGGGAGAGGGAGAGTTCGGGGAGGGCCGACCACCGAGCGGTCCGCGCGGTCGCCTCGGCGGAGCGGCGGGCGTGCTCCGCCGCGCTGGCGTCGAGGCGGGTGGCTGCCACGGCCAGATAGTCCTCTCGGGTGCAGAGGGGCTGGCTCTGTAGCGCGAAGCGTTCGGGGCGTCTCGGCACATCCGGCTCCAGGCCCAAGACGATCAGCAGGTTCGACTCGGCGACGCGCGCGGCCTCGGCGACCTGGGCCGCGACCAAGTCAGTCTGGACGATTTTCGACAGTTGGATGTCGAGATCGGCCGCCGGTCGCAGTCCGGCAGCCACTAGGTCGGCTGCGAGTCGCGCAGTAAGCCGCGCAGACTGGGCGCTGTAGGCGGCGACGGCGCGCTGCCCATCCGCCTCGGCCCAGGCGAAGTAGAGGTCTGCCACGGACAAGGCCGCGGTCTCGAGATCCCATGTCGCGCGGTCCATCGCCGAATACGTACTCAGGCGGAGCGCGGCTCGACGTGAAGCTCCCGAAAGGAGGAGAGCCGGGCGGTACGTCACGCTGATGGAGGCGGTGGCCGACCAGTTCAGCTCGTTGACGAGCTGTCCGGTGGTTTGGTCGAACCCGAGCCCCTGGCGAGCGCCGAGCGTGCTCGAGAGCGCGACCTCGGGGAGCTGGTCGATGCGCGCGTAGGCTTCCGCGTTGGACGCCGCTAGGCGCGCCGCTCGACCAGCCAGGACCGCGGGCCCCTCCGAGCGCGCGATGCCGACGGCCCGCTCCAGGGTCAGCGTATCCGCGCCCTGCGCGGCCGCGTGGGCAGAGACGAGGCACAGGAGCGCGCACGCCGCCCAGCGGTGGGAAGTCGACCGGTTCCGGGTCACTGCGCGTCCAGCATGGACTCGAGGCGGGCGGCGGTCAGCGTCCCCTCGACGCGGAGGCCATCAATGAAGTAGGTGGGGACGGCGGCGACGCCGTGCTTCCGGCCCATGTTTGTCTCGTCGGCGACGGCCTGCGCCGTCTCGGGCGCCTGGAAACACGTCTGGAACGCATCGGCGTCTGGCACGCCGAGTGCGTCGGCCATAGCGGCGCCATCGAGTAGATGGAGGCTCATACCCCCGTCGTAGAGAGCTTTGTGGGCGTTGGGGAAGATGCCTTGCCGACCGGCGCAGTGCGCCGCTTTCGACGCCGCAACGATGCCGGGCCCGCTACGCGTCGTAAAGCTCCGGGAGACAAAAGCGATATCGTTTCTGCGGGACATGAGGGAGTCGAGCGACTTGCTGCCCGCATCGCAGTACCCGCACTGGTAATCGGAGAACATCACGACGCGGACGGGCACATCGTCGGCCCCGACTCGAAGCGGGCCATCCTTGACGTTGGCCCAGTCGTCGGCGTCGAGGGAGTTCTCGGTCAGGTAGGCGTCGGCTTCGCTCTGGCGGGTGAGATAAAAGCCGATGCTAGCGGCGGCGAACAGGCCACATGCGATGAGGAGTCCCCAGGATCGGAGAAAGGCCATGGATCAGGTTAGGATTGACGAAGAAGGGCAGTATACAGTGCAGGCACGACGAAGAGAGTGAGGGCGGTGGAGCACAGGATGCCTCCGATGATCGTGGAGGCGAGCGGTGCGTTGATGTCGCCGCCGAAGCCGAGCGCTGTCGGGACGAGCCCGGCGGCGGTGGTAACGGTCGTCATCAGGATGGGCCGGAGTCGATCGCGGCCCGTGCTGAGGACTGCGAGCGCGTTTCCGTAGCCGGCACGGCGGCGTTGGTTGAAAAGGTCGACTTTGACGATGGCATCGTTGACGACGATGCCGGTCAGGATGACGATGCCGGTGAGGCTCATCAGGTTGACGGTGTGGCCGGCGAACGCGAGCGCAGCGACGACGCCGGGCAGCGCGAGCGGCACGGCAGATAGCACCACGAGGGGCTGTATGACGTGGTTGAACTGAGCCGCGAGGATAAGGTAAACGAGGGCCAGACTGAGCAGCAGGCTGACTCCGACAGATCGGAGCCCGCGGTCGAACAGGAGGCTGGCTCCGCGCACGACGGGGACGGAAGCGATGCGAGCCGCTGCGCGTCGCACAGCTGCCACGCCCGTCTCGACATCGCCCGACGCGGAGAAGTCGGCGAGGACGCGTTCTACCGGCGCTTGGTTTACGCGGAGGAGTTCTTCGGGCGCGCGGACATCGTCGACCTGAACGAGTTCGCCGAGGGGCACGGACCGCCCGCCCGTCTGGACGCGGGAGTCGAGGAACACTCGGTCGTCGGCGCGGAGCATGACAGGCGTGTCATCGCCGGTCCGGCGGAGCCGGCCGATCTCTCGCCCGGTGGTGGCCGTGCGCACGGCGTCGGAGATGTCGGAGACCGTGAGGCCGTAGCGCGCGGCTGCGCGCATCTTGGGTGTGATCCGGAGTGCAGGGGCCGTCTCGTCTGACTCGAGCCGTACGCTCGACAGCGCGGGCTCGCGGGCCGCTTCGGCGAGGAACACCGAGAGCTCCTGCGGCGGCGTGTTCCGGTCGAAGTCGACCTGAACGTCGGTATCCGCGCTGGGCAGGAGCAGGTCTACGCCATTGGACTCGGTGCGGGCGTCGTAGGAGACGAGGCTCGTCGACGGCGGGGGGGATTCCACGAAGGCTCGAGCGTCTCGTGGCCGTCGGAACAGCAGCGTGACGACGCCTTCCGCAGCGCCTCGGGTGGTGAGGCCGGCGGTCTCGGGCGGGGGCCGCCCGATGTCCGACAGGGAGCGGTACGCCTCGTCCGCGCGCGCGCGGATGGCTGCTTCGGCCTGGATCGCGCCTGCGAAGCCTTGCGATGCAGGCGCGCTGAATCGGACACGGACGAGCGCGCCGTCGACATCCGGTAGCACGCTGCGGGGTATGGAGGCGAGGGCGGCGACGCCAAGCCCTGCCGCCAAAGCGGCGATGGCGAGCACTCGGCGGGGGCGGCGGAGGGTGCCGAGCAGGCTGCGTTCGTAGATCCAAGCGCCCCTCCCTCGCTTCGGCGCCGGCTGGCCCCGGGCAGAGCCGAGCCGAGCGGAAAGGAGCGGGACGATGGTGAGCGCGACGAGCAGGGACGCGACGAGGGAGAAGACGACGGCGAGCGACTGCTCGCGGAACACGCGTCCGACCAGCCCCCCGGCGAGAGACAGGGGCAGGAAGACTGCGCTGGTGGTGGCGGTGCTCGCGGTGATGGCCGCCGCGACTTCGCCGGCGCCGCGTTCGGCAGACTCCCAGACGCCCCGCCCGGCCTCGCGGTGGCGGGCCACGTTCTCGGTGACGATGATGGCGTTGTCGATCAGCATGCCGACGCCGAGCACGAGGCCCGTCACCGACATGAGGTTGAGCGACAGGCCCGCCGGCTCGAACAGCACCAGGGCTCCGGCGAGGGAGAGCGGCACGCTGATGGCTAGGATCAGGACGGTCCCGAAGTCCTCTAGGAACACGAGCAGTACGATAACCGCCAGGACGCCACCGAACGCGAGCGAGAGCGCGAGGTCACCGAACAGGTCGAGGACGGTCTGCCCGAGGTCCTCGATGACGGTCACCTGGACGCCGCCGGCCTCGGCCGCGGCATCGCTAAGGGCAGCTTCGGCGGCGGCGGAGACGTCGACCGCGTTGGCCTCGTAGGTTTTGTCGACGGTCAGCATCACGGCGCGCCTGCCGTCGAGGAGCACGCGGCTCTGCTCGTCGGCTCGACCCGGCGAAATGGTGGCGATCTGGCCTAGGCGCACCGTGCGGGTCTCCGTCACGATCGGGATCGCCGAGACCTCTTCGGAGGTTTGGAGCCCCGAACCCACCTCGACCGAGTACTCGCGGTCACGGAACCGGACGCTCCCGCCGGACGAGCTCGCGGAGGCGGCATCCAGCGCCGCCTGAACCTGTTCGGTCCGGACCCCGTAGGCGGCGGCACGTGCAGGGTCGATCTGGACGGTCACGATTTCACTGGACACACCAGCGACCTGGACCCGGGCGACGCCCGGCACCTGCTCGACGCGGCGAGCGATGAAGCCGGCGACATCGCGGGCGTTCGGCAGGTCGGCGGCGTCGAGGGCTACGACGAGAACGGGGCGTGCACTCGGGTCCGCTTTGAAGACGACCGGCCGTTCTGCGTCTGCGGGGAGGCGTTCTCGGGCGCGGTCGATGCGGTCTCCGACGGTGAGCAGCGCCGCGTCGACATCCGCGTCCCACGCGAGCTCTAGGCGGATGAGGCTCGCGCCTGCACGGCTTCTCGCCTCGACGCCGACGACGCCTTCCGCGCCGGCGACCTCGCGTTCCACGACTTCGGTCACCGCCCCTTCGATCCGCTCGGGCCCGGCCCCGGGGACAGCCGTATAGATGTCTAGGGCGGGGTAGTCCAGGGCGGGAAAGAGCGACAACGGCATGCGCACGAGCGCGGCGGCGCCGAGTCCCGTGACCATCACCCAGAACGCGACGGTCGCGACCGGGTGGGTGAGCACGAACCGGACGAGTGCCCTCACCGCCCTGCCCGGCTCTGCAACGAGTCGAGCCGGACGCGTGCGCCGTCGATGAGCGAAGCGTGCCCGCTCACGGCTACGGTGTCGCCGGGAGAGACTCCGTCGGCGATCGCCACGACCGATGCGTCGCGTGCGACCGCCTCGACGAAGAGCCACTGGGCGCGGCCGTCTCGGATCCGGAAGACGAACGCGCGACCGTCTCGCTCGAGGACAGCGTCACTCGGCACGAGTGCCCGAGCTGAGATGGTGCTGACGTCGAGGGCTGCCTCAGCGAACAGTCCGGGCTTCAGATCTCTGTCGCGCGTGAGAACCTCGACGAAGGCTCGGCCGCGGCCGGTTTCGGGGTCCACGACGGGGTCCACCGACCGCACGCGCCCGGCGAGGTCGAGTCGGGGCAGCGAAACCGGAATGGTGACCTGCGCCATCGCGCCGGGCCGCACCTGGACGATGTCGGCTTCCAGGAGCTCGACTTCGGCGACGAGGCGACTGTCCTCGACGAGGGTGAGGGCCTCGGTACCTGGAGCGACGTACTGTCCGACTTCGATCTCCAGGTCGGCGACGCGCCCGGCGAACGGCGCGTAGGTCGTGACGAGCGCGAGTTCGGCGCGGGCGCGGGCGACGCGCTGCCTCGCTTCGGCGACACCGGTGCGGGCGGCCAGAGAGGCGTCGGCGTCGAATCGTCCTGGCGGGGGTCGGGTGGGGGGGGCGACGCCGAGGTCACGCAGCGTCGCGGCGCGGAGCGAGTCGAGCTCCGCGCCGAAGGTGCCACTCCGTCGGGCGACCTGGTACTCGACGGACGCTTTGGCGAGTGCGGCTTCCGCCTCGGCGAGGTCCAGCCGGGGCGCCTCGTCGTCTACGCTGAAGAGCGGGTCCCCTTTCTGGACGAAGCTGCCGATGTTCACGTCGAGCCGGACGACGACACCGGCTGCACGGGGCGAAACGACCGAGCGTCTCCATGGGGCGAGGCGGCCTTCGCCTCGTACTCGTACGATATAGGGGCCAGGAGAGACGAGTCCGCCGGTGACGCCCTGCGTGGTGCTCGCGCGCTCGCCAGTCCGGTTCGCCTCCGTTTCGAGCGGGTCGCCTGCGGCGCGGTACCACAGGGTCGCCGCGGCTAGGCCGACGCCCAGCACCGCCGCGACGATGCGTCCCAGTCTGCGGCGAGGTGTAGTCGGAGGCGCCGCTGCGGTAGGCGCGTCGAGTTCGTCCTCGTCGGGGGGCACGGAGTGTGTGGGTTCGTCGGGTTCGTCAAACTAGTGCTGGTCGCGTCGGGTGGAGTGTCTTCTGCCAACGTTTCGCTGAACCACGCGCGGTATATAGGCGGTCTGGAACCCCGCTTCGGTGACGTGCGAGAGTCAGAGACATCCTCTCCCCTTTCGATCGCCGGGTGGGCTGCGACCTATCGGGTCGCCGTCCATGCGGCGTCGCTGGTGATCGTGATCGCTGCGCTGCGCGTTTCTGGGCAGATCCCGATCGAGTGGAGTCCTTCGGTGGACTTGCCGGAGGTGACGGTATCGGTCAGCGCGCCCGGCCTGTCGCCTCCCGCGGTAGAGCGGTTGGTCACTGCGCCGCTGGAGCGCGAGCTCTCTCAGGGCGAGGGCGTGGTCGAGGTCGCGAGTTTGTCCCAGCAGGGTCGCGGGCGCGTGTCATTGCGTGCAGCGCGGGGTACGGATGTGGCGACGTTCGCGGCGATGATCGGCGAGTCGGTCGCTTACATCTCTGAGTCCTTCCCCGAAGGTGTGTACGCCTCCGTCGACCGTGAGACATCGGGACTCGATGCTGCGCGCGACCCGCTCGTCACGCTCGAGTTGATCGGGGCCGACGTAGAGACTCTCCGCGGGTACGCGACGCGTCGCCTTGCGCCGTCGATCCGTGGGCTCGAAGGAGTCAGTTCTGTGAAGGTAGATGGGAGCGCGGACATGGAGGGCCGGGTGGTCGTGTCGGCGAGTGCGGCGCGGGCGGCCGGCGTGACGTCTCGCCAGATCGAGGCGGCGATCCGTGACCAGACGCGGGTAGAGCCCATCGGGGCCGTGAGGTCGAGCGGCGGCGATGCGTCCGCGTCGTTCGGAGGGTTAGACGCTGCGGAGGCGTTGGGCGATGTGCAGATGGCCGTCGAGGATGGTGTGGTCTTGCTCCGCCATGTCGCGACGGTCGAGGTGCTGCCTGCGGAGTCGAGGTCGATCGCGCGGGTCGACGGGACGCCTGCGATCGTGGTAGAGGTGTACCGTGCGACGGGGTCCAACTTGATCGACGTGGCGGCGGCGGTTCGGCGGGTCGCGGAGTCGACGACGAGCCCGGGCGTGCGCGTGGTGGTGGCCGAGGACATGAGCGTAGATGTGCGAGCGTCGCTGCTCGACGTGGCGCGGCAGGGAGTGGCCGGAGTGCTTCTGATCTTGGTCGTGCTTCTGCTGGTCCTCCGGAATTCTAGGACGACGCTGCTCACCGCGTGGGGGACCATGGTGACGGGCGCGATCGGGGTCCTGGTGCTATGGGTGACCGGCCTTTCGTTCAACTTGCTCACGTTCGCGAGTTCGGTTCTGCTCGTAGGGCTCGTAGTGGACAATTTTACGGTCGTGCTGGAGGCGATCGCCGACGGCGACCCCTCCTCGAGCGTGGCTTTAGTCCGCCAGGTGGCGCCTCCCCTGATCGTCGGCACGGCGACCACCGTCGGGGCACTGTTGCCTGCCGCGTTCCTGCCCGACGAGGTGAGGGCTGTGTTTTTGCCGGTCGGCGTGTTCGTGTCGACCACTCTGGTGGCCTCGTTGGCGGTCGCGTTCACGGTCGGCCCGGCATCGGCGGGCTGGATCGCAGGGACGACGGCTTCTGGGCGGTCGCGCGCGCGGGACGGGGCGACGTGGGCGTTCCAGCATGTACTCCGATTTCCGAGGCTCGTACTGGTCGCTCTCGCGCTGGCGGTAGGGTTGCCGTTGTGGGCGTTCATGCCGCAGGTGGACGCCGGTCCGCGATTGTGGATCGACGTGGCGACCGGAGGCGTCACGCGCGCGTTTGCAGAAGGCGTCGAGTTTCGGCGGTCGTGGGCGGCGACGGGGGAGCTTTCTCTCGACGTGTCGGTTCGGGCGCCTGCGGGGACGCCGGTCGAGCGGACGGACGAGATCGCGCGCGACATCGAAGGCGAGGTCCTGGGGGACGCGAGCGTGGAGCGCGTGATCACGCGTGTCGGTGGTGACCGGCTTACGATCCGCGTCCTGTTCCATCAGGAGGCGTCGTCGTCCCCCCTCCCCTATGCCCTCCGCGAGCGCGTCGTCCAGCGCATCCTGACGATGAGCGGGAACCAGGCCCGCGTGGTCGGCCTCACTCCGATCCCGTTCTCGATCGGATCCGACCAACCGCCCGGCACGGTGCTGCAGGTGAGGGCATACGGGCCGGACTACGACGACCTAGAAGCGGCGTCCGGAGTGTTCGCCGACTGGCTGCGTTCACGCGAGAGCCGCGTGACGAATGTCGACACGGACGGCGCCGCGTATGGCAGCGAGCGTTCGCGAGACGTCGTGCGGATCGGGTGGGAGCCCGAGCGCGTCGCGCGTTCCCGGGCGACTGCGGCCGCGATCACGGCTGCGCTCCGCCCACGGCTCGCCGCGCCGCTGGACCGGTTCGAGGTGGCGCTGGGCGGTACGACGATGCCCGTGCGCGTGTACGAGGAGCGAGAGACGCTAGACCGTACGCTGAGCGCCTCCCTGCCGCTCACCGACAGTACGTCGACTCGGATCGGTCTCGACGCGTTCACCGTCGAGGCGGCTCCCTCGGAGATCGAGCGGTTCGCCCAGCGATACGTTCGTCACATCGACGTGGGGTTCTCCGGGAGCGGGCGCGTTGGCGAACGCGTGCTCGAAGACCACGTGGCCGAGTACGCGCCGCCGCCAGGGTATACGTTCGATGCTGGCTCGCCCGATGCGTCCGACTTGGGCCGGTGGGCGTTTTTCGGCGTGCTCGCGGCAGCGGCGGCGATCGTGTTCCTGGTGACGGCTGCAGCGTTCGAGTCGTGGGGCGCCCCCGGGCTAATCTTGCTGAGCCTGCCGTGCGGTTTTTTAGGCATGGCGTCGTGTTTCCTGGTGGCCGCGGTGCCATTCACGGAGGGCGCAGCGATCGGGGCGCTGCTCCTGGTGGGGATCAGCGTGAACGACGCGGCACTGTTTCTGTACCGCTTCCAAAGCCTGACAGCCGCGCACCCGTCGCGAGCGCCGCAGCAGTTGCTGTCTGTCGCCTACCGGCAGCGGTTCCGCGCGATGTGGGCGACGACACTCACGTCTATCGCCGCAGTTCTGCCGGCACTGGTCGCCCCGGTCCGGGACCCGTTCTGGGAAGGGTTGGCGCTCACGACGATCGGCGGGTTGTCGGCTGCGACGGCGTTGGGGCCTATCGCGCTGGCCGCAGCGAGCGTGTGTTTCCGGCGCGGGCCGAGCCCCGGCGAATGTGATCCTAGAGTCCCTCTGGGAACGGATAAGTGAGCACGGCGGAGCTGGGGTCGTGGCGGATGCCGTAGACGGTCTGGGTCTCGCCGTCGGCGTAGATCGTGATGAGGTTGTCCGGGATCGCGATGCTGGTGAGGAGGTCGCCCTCCCAGTCGAAGTAGAGCAGCCGGTTGCCGTAGTTAGCGATTCCAGGGGCCTCTCCACGGAGCCGGCCGGAGAAGAGAGCGACGATGTGGTCGCCGGTGGCGCTGACGCCGATGTACCCGAAGCGAAGGTCGTCGCCGGAGGTCATGCTGGGCCGACCGCCGGACTCGGTCACTTCGTAGACCGGTCGGAATGAGTCTTCGAGGTCGACGAGGTGGGTCCGCAGACCCGCACCGTCGTAGATCTCGAGAAGGCTCGCGTGGCGCGTGACGACGGCGAAATCCGGTCTAGCCGGGGATGCTGCGATGTAGGACTGGTAGG
Source organism: Prasiola linearis (assembly GCA_032356305.1). Taxonomy (NCBI): domain Eukaryota; kingdom Viridiplantae; phylum Chlorophyta; class Trebouxiophyceae; order Prasiolales; family Prasiolaceae; genus Prasiola; species Prasiola linearis. Next base: position 10,905 of record JAULKR010206319.1, on the reverse strand, counting down.
CGTGCTGGCGGACGGCGTTGGGCACGTCGGCGGCGCCGGGCGGGGGCGTGCCCCAGACATCCAGCGTGGTGTCGCGGAACGCCGCGAGCCGGCCCTCGGGGAGGAGCCCCGTGGCGGCGGCGACGCCTCGCTCGTTCCACGCCATGCCGACGACGGTTCCGCCCGCGTCCGCGAGGTCGGTGGAGACGAGCCACGACGGGGTACCCGAGGACACCTCAGGGGACGCGACGGCTTCGGTGAGATCGATGCGCACGGTTCGCCGGAGGCCTCCATCGTAGACCAAGAGATGGTCGGTCGCGCGATCTGTCCCGAGGGCCGTGATCATCTGGAACTGTCCCGGTCCCTCACCGAGCGCACCGAAACTCGCCCGGTGCTCACCGGTGGCGATGTCATAGACGTGGAGGACGGGCTGGGCTTGGACATCGGCGACGACGAGAAGGTCGCCTACGCGGGTCAGTCCAGACGGGAGTGGCAGCCTAGCGCCTTCGGCGAAAACCTCGCCCGACACTGCGGGCATGTCGGCCTCGAGGGCGACGACTCGTGTCGGCGTCCACTCGGTGGGCTCGGTTCGCTGCGGTCTGTCTCCGCAACCGGCGATGAGGACTGCGAGCGCGAGGCTTGTGGCGGCGAACCTTAGAGACATGAGGAGACGGATCCGGCGGTGATAGAAAGGAAAGATGTAGATGTATGCGCCTCGAGTGAGACACTGACCTCACGCTATGGTTATTACGTGTCGCCCATGCGGCTCATCCGCCAGTACGCTCAGCGCCGTGGCCTCCGAGATAGTGTCTCACTGAGGGCACGACGCGGAATCGAAGAAAGTCACCGGCAAGCGCCAGGCGTTCCCTTGGAATAGTAGTTAAGGGTGCCGTGGACGCAGATCGAGTCGCTTTCTGCGCAGCAGACGCCGGAGCCGATATCACGGGCCTGGACAGCGGGCGCGCTGCCCATGGCAGCGATGCCGGCGAGCAGGGCGGTGGCGGCGAGGATGTTTTTGATGCGAGACATAGAGGATGAGATGGTCTGTGCGCGTGAGGGCCGTAATCCAGACGCGCTATGGTTTAAAGGTATGGAGTCCAAGATGTTTTCGGTTCTGCACAGGGAGTTCCAAACGTGGATCGGGCCCCCTGCGAAAACCGCAGGGGGCCCGATGCGTTTCTGCTCGCACTACCCGTTGCAGGGTCCGGGCACCGCCTTCGCGTATTTGTCGAAGTGGTCCTGGTTGCCGCCGACGCAGATCGAGCCGCCTTCCGGGCAGCAGGTGCCGGGATCGATGTCGCGGGCCTGGACGGTGGGCGCGTTGCTCATGGCGGCGATGCCCGCGAGCAGGGCGGTGACGGCGAGGATGTTTTTGATACGAGACATGGTGAGGAGGGGGCGGTGTGGGTGGGCAGCGGTGGAGCGTCGGACCAGGCGCTACCCGAGGGCCTGGCGACGGAGGGAGGGGCCTTGGAGCCCCGAAGAGACTAGCAGTGCCCTTCGTCGGGCCTGGCATAAGCGTCCATCTTGTCGATGTCTCCGCGGAGGCAAATCGACCCGCCTTCGTAGCAGCAGGTAAAGCCGCCGACATCGCGGGCCTGCACGGTGGGCGAGTTGCTGACGGCGGCGACGCCGGCGAGCAAGGCTGCAATAGCAAAGATGTGTTTGAGGCGAGACATTGGTGTGTGAGGGTGCGGTGTGTGAGACTCGCGCAGGACGCGCTACGGACCTGTTCCCAGAGCCATTTGCGAAGGATTATCGAACGTAAAGAGCACGATCCATGAAGTCAACCAAAAATGTCGTGGCGGCGAAAATAATGTGTTTCGGATTTGTGCCGAGTTACTTCCAATCGGCCCAATCCTCAGAAACACATAGCTGAATCGCCGTCGCCAGAGTCTCGGCGCTTTGCTCGTTTGGGGAAATACCCGACCCTCGTACAGCACTCGACCTCTCGACAGATGCGCTCTGACTCATCCGTCGTGCAAATCAGTCGGTGGCGGATCAACGGGACACTCGTTTAGTGAGTGCCTCTAAGGCCACCTTCGAGTCTACCGCGACCGCCTCGACATCTGTGGGGGGAACGTAGGCAAAGACGTTGCGCTCGACATGGACGACGCACTGCTGCCAGGCCGCGCCAGGCGACTCCCCCTCGACGGTGAGCACTTCGCGGTACCCTTGATCGTCGACGCCGACGGCGACCAGCAGCGCGATGTCGAGCCAGGCACCCGCCCAGCAAGCCTCGAGGAATGTGACATCGAGGTAGAGGTACGGGTACCGGCTCTTATCGAACTTGCGGCCTCGCCACTCCGAGAACACGTCGTCGAAGCGCCCGCCGATCCGGTCCACGACATCCTTCGAGGTTCGAGTGCTGGTGAGTTCGGTGTCGATCTCCTCCACCTTCGGCCTGGACAGGTTTCGGAGGCACATGTCCAAGACGGCCTCCTCGAGCGAGCCGGTCATACGACTGTAGCGCTCGAAGACCTCAGCTAGTAGAGGCCTCCGGGCTTCGATGACTCAGCTTCTCGATGCGTGCCACCATCGTGAGCGGGCCGCGCCGGAGGCTCACCTGTCGCCCAGGTCATGCTAGGGGCTGTGTCGGATGGCCTCGACGCGGTCCGACACGCTCTCGATGTCGCGGATGTACTCATACCGCAACTGTCCTCGCTCATCGACGACGAACAGCATCGGCGTCGCCGCATTGGCGAACGCGAGGGACACGACGCGATCCGTGTCGTAGAGAATGGGGACATCGAGCCCGAGCCGAGCGAGTTCTTCGGCCGCCTCGTCGCTCGGCGGTTCGTCGGTGACGGCGACGAGCTGGACGCCGTGGCCAGCGAGTTCGTCGGCGAGAGCCTGAATGGCTGGCGAGTCCTGTCGGGAGCCTTCGCAGAACCGGCTAACGAACGCGATGACGGTGGGCGAGCGCTGCGAGAATAGGCTGCGGAGTGGGGTCGAATCGCCGTTCCGGTCGAGTCCTTCCACGCCTGAGTCTAGCGGGCGAGAGACGGCGTCGGCGAGGATGTGCTGACGGTAGTCCCGCGACGCGGTGGCGCGCATGGTCTGCCACTGCTCAGGGTCGACGAGCGTGGTGGCCACGGCTGCGAGGGAGTCTGAACCGGCTGGTTCGAAGACGACGGCGCGCGCGAGGGCGCCGGCCGCTAGCAAGGAGTCCCCGGCTGAGAGATAGAGCGCTGCGAGATCTTGCGCGAGGTCGGGTTGCCACAGGTGGTGTGCGGCCTGGGAAAGCGCCTGGGTCGCCAGAGCGCGCTCGCCCGAAGCGGCGAGCGCTTGTCCGAGGGCGGCTTGGAGTCTGGCTTCTCGGACGAGCCGGGTCCGGCGATGCTCTTTGGCCGTCGCGAACAGTCCGCGGTGGTCGTCCGGTTCTATCCGAATGGACTCGGCGAGGATGCGGAGACGCGCGACGCCTTGCTGACGCGTCGCGTCGGATCGCGCGAGGGCCTCGGCCGTGCTCACCCGTTCGTAGGGGAGGGCGGTTTCCCGACGCTGTGCCCAGCGCAGTGCGGCGTCGCGGTCTCCGGCACGGAGTGCGGTGTAGAAGGCTTGGTCGAGGAACAGGAAATCGGCGCTGCGGGGCCCGTTCCAGACGGCTTCGAAGCGGACGATCTGCTCGGGTGCGCTAGCTCGGGACCGCAGGATGTCGATGGCGAGGACCCTCGACGCTTCCGGCGCGGGCGCGTCCAGCGCGCGTAGCTGCTCGCGCCACCGATCGGCGACGAGGGTGTCACCGACACCAACGGCGAGGTTGACCAGGGCTGCCATGGTAGGGGGTCGCGGCGCAGCGTCCCGGCCGAGGCGGCGGTCGAGGCGTGCGAGCGTGGCTGGGCGCGCTGCGGCGGCGCTATCCGTCTGGACCGCGCTCAGAGCCCGACCCTCGTAGAACCAGAGTAGGCTCCAGGCCTCGGGCGAGTCTGGGTGGTGCTCGACGTACTGTCGGGCGACGCCGAGGCCGTTCCGGAAGTCCCGCCCGGTCAGATCCTGGAGGTGTTGGACGTAGGCGCCGGGAAGGGGCGCTCGGGACGCATCCGAGGCTTGGACCGGCCACCCCTGCTGGAGGTTGGTATCGACCGCGTCGGGCGTTGCGACGGCGAGGAGCGCAAAGAGGACGGAGTCCGGGAAGACGAACTCGCCTCGGAATGCTCCATCCGGGTCGGGCGCGAGCATGGCGAGCGTGCGCGTGTCGGTTCCCTTGCCGTAGGCTCGGTCCTCGGGGGTCCTGAGGCGCCCTCTCAACTCGACGGAGTCCGCCCCAGAGAGCGACGTGCTGGGCTGGTACACCGCGCTGACTCGCTCGCCTGGGACCGGGTGCGCTGGCGTGAGCACGAGTGTCCCCGGCTTGGATTGGGCGTGAGCGCTCGTGGCGAGCAGGGCGCAGGCTGCAAGGGTTCGGAACATCATCAGTGGTTTTTTTGGCGGCACCCACAGTCGTAGTCAGGCGGGTTCGTTTCGAACGGTGGTTAGCTTCCGGGGATGTTAACAACTTTACCGACGGCGCGCGCGCGCATGTTTCGCCCTTCGGCGCGTTTAGCGATGGCGGCTCCGCGTTCCCGGAAGATCGGGCAGGGTTCGGACATGGCTGAGGAGGGCGAGTGGGCGAGCGATTGCGTCTGGGCAGGCGCGCCGCGCGTTCGCTGGCAGGATGCACGCTACTCGGCGAGTGACGTGGACGGAGCGAGCGTGCGGACCGAGGCTTAGACCCGTCGAGAATCGGGGGATGCCGCTCGACGAGGCGGTCAAACTGGTCGCGTAGTACCTGGGGCACGTAGTACCTGGGTCGCTCTTTCGTCACCGACGATGCCAGATCGTTGCACCGAATTGAACGTGCGGCGGCGGTGCCGAGAGCGCCGCCCGGCGCGTCGGAGGGCGGGGCTGGACGGGAGGCGCAGCGGTAGGCCGGGGCGCTTGCGCGTAGGCCGAGAGCGTAGCCGGATGGGAAGTACCGCCCGGAGCGAGGCACGGCCGCGACCCCAAGCCCGGCGCGCGCAGCGCGGCGAAGGGGAGCCGGGAGCGCCGAAGGCGCGGGGAGCCGACCGAGTGGAATCCCGTCGGCGGCGCCGGAGGCGACGGCCGACAGAACGCAGCGAGAGAGGCGACGAGGCCCGCCTGTGGCGCCCAGGATGGCGCCGGCGTCCGTGCGACTGGGAGGATCCTCCCAGTCGATGTGGAGGATCCTCCTGGCTTTACCAGTCTCGGGCCGCTATGTCGTCTGCCTGCCAGGTCAGAAGCGAGCCGCGGGCGCGATCCGGGCGGCCGCCTTGGGCCCGATGCCGCGGACGCGGCCTTGGAAGTCCGAGAGGTCGCGGAACGGGCCGCGCTCTCGCTCCTCGACGATCCGCGCGGCGATGGCCGGGCCGATGCCTGGGAGGGCCGTGAGCGCGTCGGCGCTCGCCCGGTTCAGGTCGACGGCGTCGCATGACTGGACGACCTCAATCGTATCGGCCGCCGGCGGCGCGGTCGTTGTGTCGGCCATCCAGTCTTGCGCCGGCGATGCTGTGGCGAAGGTGGCATCGGTGGCGGCGTAGAACGCAGCCGGGTCGAGCGGCGTGGACCGCTGCTCGCGGAACTCGGACAGGGCGACGCCGGCGACGAGCGCGAGCGCGACGACGAGAAGCGCCGCGCCCTCGGGGCCGGTGAGGCCGAGGCGGATCTGGACGCGGTATAAGGCTCGACGAACCGAGCCGACGGAGGGGGTGCTGGGGCGCATGGCACTGCGCGCGGACACGCGCGCGGGCTGTGCCGCCGGGAACGAGCCCCCGGCGGCGGGTTAGCGAAGCGTGGCTAGCGCAGGTGGCGGTCCGTGTAGTCCTCCACCTCACGTTGGGAGAGGACGCGCCACTGCGGCGAGACCAGGCCGCCGGACGACGAGCGCCGGAAGGTGCCGCGGAGCGTGAGCGGGCGGCGGCTGCCGCCCAGTTCGAAGCGGAACAGGAAGGCCAGCCGCGTCGGATCCACGCCGATGTCGCGGCCGATGATCTCGGCGAGGTAGGCCGCGTCGTCCGTGACGGGCGCGCGGTTGCCCTCGGCGTGGGTGAGCGCGACGCTGTACGGCCGCTCTTCCGCGTCGTAGCGGCTCACGTTGGCGTGGAGCGAGGCTGTCGCCGAGAGCGTGCCTCCGCCGGAGGTGCGCCAGGTGAGCGGCTTGGCCTGCCACGCTTGGACGGTGGCGGCGGGGATGGTGAACGGGTCTGGCTGAGCGCCGGCGGCAGGCGCGGCCAGAAGCGAGGCGAAGACGAGTGCGAGAAGCGTGACGAGGCGGGACATGGCGTAGAGGATTTGAGAGCGAAGGAGGATGACCGGGAGTCGGTTTAGTAGTCGGCGGGCAGGAGCACCGTCGCCGCCGAGCGGTCGGCCTCGGTGATGACCCACACGCGCCCTCCCGCCGTCTCGTAGGCCGAGAGCACACGCGTGCCGTGTTGGGCGGCCTGGTCGTTGGCCTGGGCGTCGTGCTCGGAGACATCGCTCCAGTCGCCGGCCCGGTGGCGGTGGAGCAACGCGATCACGTCGAGCCCGTGGTCGCGCGCGACCGCGAGCGCAGCCGGCGTGGCGACGACGTGGCCGAGCGGAAGCTGGGTGGGCTTGGGTTTCTGTGCGACGGGTGCAGACATAGCAGCGAGACGTAGCTGGTGAGGGGTCCCCCGGCGTGGGGGCGTTCGCCCCCGACGCCCCCGCGCCGGGGGACGCCGGGCGACGCTTACAGCAGCTCACGCTCGGCGAGGCTCGTGAACGAGGGCGAGCCGTCGGCCGCACAGTCGGTCAGGATGAGGTGGTCGTGAACCGGGATGCCCATCACCTTGCCCGCCTCGACGAGTTGGCGCGTCACGGCCACGTCCTCCCGGCTCGGCTCGGGGTTGCCGCTGGGGTGGTTGTGCGCGAGCAGCACGGCTGCGGCGTTCGCGAGCACCGCCGCCTTGAACACCTGCCTCGGCTCGACGATGGAGGCCGCCAGACCGCCGACGGACGCCACGTGGAGCCCGGTCAGCGTGTTTGCCGTGTCGAGAAAGACGACCACGAACTCCTCGCGGTCGCGGTCCGAGAAGTACTCCGCGAGCACGGCTGCCGCCGCCGCCGGCGAGCAGACCTGGTCGCGCGTCGGGAACGTGAACGTCCGCTCGCGGACGAGCCGAGTCGTGTAGAGCGGCACGCCGGAGAACAGCGCGTCGCGGTAGGCGACGCGCACGTGGGGCTGGCGTGCGAGAGCAGGGTCTCGGACGACGGATTGAGGGTCGCCTTGGGCGGGCTCACTCACGGTGCCGTAGAGCACAGTTGGACGCGCGAACCACGGCGCGTCGGACACCAGGCGGCGGAGCCGCCCGCCGGCGGCGAGCCGCTGGGCGTGGTAGCGCTCGCGCCGGTCGAGCGCAGGCTGGGAGACGACGGGCGCGCCGCCGGCGCGGTCTCCGCTCTCGGCCAACTTGCCCTCGATGTCGCCGAGCACGCGGAGGTTGAGATCAGTCAGGCCTTGTTCCAGTGGTAGAGGCGTAGCCACTGTGGTTGAGGTCGCCATTCCAGATAAAGCAACGCTCCTCACGGGCTCACGTCAGCCGCAGTGGGAGCGCCCCCGTCGGCCGACGCGCTCTCGCGGTCGGCGGGGGTGCTTCGCCTACCGTTTCACAAACCTCTCCAGGCTACGCCGGAGACGCGAGTACACGCCGATGCGCAGTGGTGGCCAAGTGGGCCGTTGGTTGAGTCGGAGTGGACGTCCGGCGTAGGGACTCGCACCAGCCTGCTCGGCTAGCGCCTGGCCATCCTCGAAGTTCGACACGGCACGTACGATGACGCGCTCGTCAACGGTGGCGTCCACGAACTCCCACGACGTGACCGGTGCCCACTCCGCATACCGACTGTCAGGCCGCAGCGGCGTTCGATTTGAAAGGGGGCCGACCACGATGTGATATGGAAGACCATGTCCGACGGCGTCAATGGCGGAAGCGGCCGTCGGGAAGGAGTGCTCTACGACCTCAACCATGAGCCGGTACACGAGGTCGAGGTACCGGATGGCCCACTCAGTTTGGGTCGCTATCTCGGGCGGTGCAAATGGGGAGCCGTCGGTGAGTCCACCCAGAAGGGTCCACGGAGGAGGAACCGGAGGGGTCAGCGTCGTTGCGTCGAGGCCTCGCTCGACGAGTTCAGCGAGGGAGCGTTCCAGGTCGTGGACGGTCACGTCCACGCTCATCACGTTTATCTGGTGGGAGCGGAGGGCGCCTTTCCGTGGGTACTGTCGCTTCCGAAGCTGAACCAGTAACGCTTCCGTATCGATTGACAGGGGTATGAGCTCCCGCTTACGGGTCTCCGCCTCGAAGAGCGCGACAGCTTGGTAATAGGCCTGCTCTTTCAACAGAGGGTCTGGGTTCCAGAGATTGCCGCGGTGGCACGCCCGTTCAAGCTCTCGACGGAACTTTCCGAGGGCTCTCCGCGCTGGGAGTCTCGGTATGCCCTCGTACGTCGCTGAGTTGATGGACATTGGCCTGTCGAGCCGTCCGTTGTCGAAGACGTACTCCAGCGGAGTCTGGATCGAGATGTCCGGTTCGCCCGGCCGCAATGGCACGAACCCGTTTTCAACGCCAACCCAGTGAGGGAGATGAGACAAGTCGTGCCCGTCCACCCAGAGTCCGATGGGCTCTTCCGTCCTGGGGTCGAGAGACCGTTTTAACAAGGGCACGTGCCGGTCGATGAGGCCTCGGTAAGACTCGAGGTAGCGTTGGAGGTGGGCGAGCGCCTGAGGGAGGTCGTAACCCTCCACTCCGTCTAGTGCGGCAATGTGGTCGGCCTGTGACGTAAAGTGCCGTCCGTCAGGACCTCGCCGAGCACTCCGGATGTCCAGCGCCTCGAAGGCTAGAGCGATGTCGAACGCAGCGAGGTCGTCCCAGAATCGGTCCCACACTTCGGGATGAGCGACCTCTTCTCGGAGTCCGCCAAGCGCGGCAGCGAAGCGAACGACCTCTTGTCTTGTCTCGCTGAGCCGTACCGTCCCAATGGGCGCGTGGGTGCGGACGAGTTCGCAGGCTGCGAAGTACTCGTACCACTGGTCGTGACTGAATGCGTAGCGGGTCCCAAGACGAGGATCGGGCTCGCCTCGGAGGAGGTCAAGCTGAACGAAAACTTGTGGACTGGGCGGGTCGAGGTTCGCATCACCACTGCCGCGTAGGTCATCGCAGACACGTTTAAACACCCGGCGCACTTGCGAAGGCGATGCTCCATAGGAATCGTGCGCACTCGCACTCCGGTCGAGCGCCAGACCGCCGAGGAGGCGTCGGACGATCTCCGGATCGTTGGTGATGTCTGGAAGCTCGGTCGGGGTTTTTTCTGCTTCCTTCCGGAGCCGCGATGCGAGGACGCAACCGAAGAGATCGGCCCGGTCACGCCTGAACGACCAGGCTTCACTCTCGTACGCTTCGACGATAAACCTGAGTCCCATGGGCCGCGATGCGACTGCATCCTCCGATATCAGACCGTACGGGAAGTGAGGTTCCGACGACCACAACGAAACGAGTGCGTCCGTCTGCATCTCATTGAGAAGAGCCACTTCTCGAACCGGCAGCCCGAGCGCGTCGAGTCGAGTCGAGGGCCGACCCCCGACGACAAAGCGCGTCCCGCAGGATTCGTAGTCGAGTAGCAAGCGTAGCGTGCCGTAGTCGATGCGGTGTGCGTCATCGAACACCACCAGGAGACGCCCTGCTGCCAGGAGTCGCTGGGCGTCCGCCTCCGAAAGAGGCAGTTCGTCCGAACGCTGGACGTTCAGCGCGTGGGCGATGAGAGCGTGAGGAGCGAGGTCGCGCGGCTCGATGTAGACGGGCACGGGTGCGCTTTTTCCCTCGCTGAGGCATTCAGCTGCCAACTGGGTGACGAGCGTGCCAAGCATCACAGACTTGCCCGCGCCTGCCGGGGCTGTAACGAGGAGGGTGTTCTCATAGCCGAGAGCGTCTGCAAGTGTCGTTCTTATCTGACTTGACTCGTCCGTCTGGCTTCCCTCAGTAGGGTGTATGACATCCAGTGCCACGCTCGTGGTTTCACGCGACGCGATGTTGCGGAGGTATCCAGTTAGGTCGGGTTCAGCCGGCGTTTGCGGGATCGCAGTTTGCACAGCCCGCCCGATCAATTGTTCGAGGACAGGGGCCGACGGGATGTAGAGTTCGGGATGCTGCTCTTCAATTTGGGGGTGCCGTCCAAGCAGGTTGTTTAGGTCGTCCTGCCCATAGACATCGTCCTCGCACGTGACTATGAACAGGTTCGAGACCTCCTGCTTGTTGGCGGGCGATAGACCCACACTTGTCACGACGACGTATCGCCCGGGCGCTAACCGCTGAACTTTGGGCACTTCCTTCTTGAGATCCCGGAGGAGTGCGCGAAATCCTGACCTCGCGTACTGCTTGCACTGAACGATCGTCACCCCGTCCGCGCTTCTGGAGTATCGGAGGTCAATTCCCTGGTCGGGTCCAGGCTTGAATGATTCGAGCCGGACACCCCACTCGGCTTGGAGCAAATCTCGTGCGAGACGTTCGAACTCTGTCGACGACAACGTCTCGAATGTGTATTCAGCCATTGAAAGGTCTGCGCGAGCGGCCGACTGCAAGTAGGACAAGAGATGGTCGTGAGTTTAGACCCCGTTGGTCGGTACGGGCGCGCTCTCACGACCACCACGCAATTCCACCCCGTATTGTGGGAACAGGAAGCCCGGCGACCTGTGTGGGCCGCCGGGCTTGGCGCGTCGGGCTATTCGTCTCGGTCCGTCTCGCCGTAGGCGTCGGTGCCATAGAGGAACTCGCCGTAGCCGGTCCCCGGCGCGACGGTGTCTCGGTACGTGGCCCGGTAGGCGTACGGGCTCGCATCGGCGACGGCGTGGGCCTCCGCCCAGGCCTTCCGGTCGTCGGCCCAGTCGAGCCAGGCCGCCGCCGCTTGGTGCGCCCGGCT